>WOVY01010998.1:0-167912 GCA_013436015.1 Rhipicephalus annulatus
AAAAATATCCATGGTTAGAATAATGCTTCATTTCATCACTTAAAAAGAAAAATTGGGCGACCCTTAAGGTTCGCTTTCAAGAATGAACACGATAATGATACCCTGGCCCTAGTGCGTACTTCAAGCACTTGGTGCATGAAATATTTTCGAACTTGGTATGCACTCACTATGTTTGTGGGTGTGCAGCAAAATGTGTGCGTTTTGGTATGCTGGCCACCCTTTAACTGTGAAGTCCTTAAGATAATCACATGTTCTGATGCCTGATACAATGCACACTTGTATCAAGAAATATTACTGTGATATTACATATTGAATTGAAAAAGACAGTATACAGGACACATGTGTTGCAAAGCCTAACATTATTTTCACTGCATTTTCAAGCAGATGAAGTTATTTTCCTTAATTTCCAAGCAGATGTGTGGCTGTGCGGTAGAACGCTTGCTTGCCATGCAAACGGCCTGGGCTTGATCCCCCGCAAACTGGGAAATTTTTTATTACTTATTTTATTTGCATCTTTCTTGATTTTTCCGGTTTCTCACAAGGTTCATCACTCACAATCAACGATGCCCACGAGATTTTTAGAACTATCCGCATTAAAACTGGCATAAAAGGGTAACAATGTATGACTGATTGAATAAGCTTTTACAGCTTATGCCAAATCACATTGGTGTGATGTTGAAATCCCTAGGTCCATTGTTAGACTACCAAATGTCATGGTTTTCACTTTTATGTCTGTTTAGGGGTACAGCAATTAACTGGCCAGGAAGTGTAAATAGATCTTTATTTGGGAACATGCAGAAGTATGATAATGTCAAGCTCCCTTTCCCTTGAGAAATTTGAGTTGTATGTGTATTTTAAAATGGTGTTTGAAAATCACAGCAGCTGTGCCATTACACTGCTTCGTGGCAAAAGCTTAGTATCGAGTTCTGGAGAATTTCTGCACGTTGCCTGCTGCAGCTCAGACAATCGTTAATCTGGCTTAACATTATATAGTATATATATTGCATTCTCACTTTCAAGTTTGCTTATTATGCAATTTAACTTACCCTTCGTGAATTCTTCGATATTTTTCACATAATAACAGAAATTTGCAGAACTTCACGCCTAAAAATAGTGTGACACAATCTTCACTCAAATATGGCCATCAATTTATGAGAAAAAAGTGGGACGCATGTGGCTCATCGACCCATGAAGCATCTTTGAATAAGTGGGGCAACACATGTCACATTGTCTCATAAGGGCACTAAGCTGTAATTCTGCTGCCAAATTTCTTGCCCGAAAAGGCCCAATGGAAGCAGTACAGAGGAACACTTCTAAAAACTGTGGGAGAAAAATTGCAGTGAACCTTAATTTCAGATTTTCTACGCAATTCTGCGCCTCTGCCTGTGCCATTGAGTCTAGGGGCTCGGTCCCAAGGTATTCACATACACGTACCCTTTCAGCTTGTGTCTGTCTTGTCGGTAGGTGGCGATAATATTGAAACTCGTCGAAAACAAGGAGAAAACAGCAGGCATAGATGAGTGCACGCATTCATATGAAAATAAAGAAAAAGGAGAATATTGCTTTTCATTCACATTTAACGAAGCTGTGTCTATGCATGTCTTGTCTTGTATCTGCAATGAATAAGGGCAAACATCTCAGTTAAGCCTGCATTTTCGCAAATAATTAAAATTGTGGTAATGAATCTTGGCAAGCCACTTTGACGTGGTGTCAATGCACTGAATGCTGTAAGTGTGTTAACAAATGCTGCATCATATTCGTGAACTCTATTCAGGTGTGACATATTTGCTTTTCTCATATATCTTGCATGATTTGATGATCTTGAAAATTCGTGTTCTCTTTGGCTTCCTGGCTGTATGAAGCAGCAATTTGCCATATTTTTCCTTTGGCACGAAATTTTAGCAACAGTGTCTTAGCCACAGCTTTTGGTCTCATTGCCTCTCCTCATAATGATAAAAAATATCAAAGAATGTGCTGTTTTGTGGCATCCATCAAACATGAAAAAACAGTTATGCATGTATGCTATGTTGTTAGGCTATGCAAGGAACTGCTTCATTTTTCATTCGAGTGCACTTCCACAATGATTTTAGGCAGATATAATTTTTTCAATTTAGAAAGAAAATCTATAGTTGCATGCTAAAATTCTTTAAAAAATCTGAACAGAAGAATACCATAAATTTGAAACTTTAGCTACCTGGTACGCCAATATGACACCAGCTGAAAAACAAATATTAACAGAATAAAAGATTTTAAACACAACGTATCACTGATACTATGCATTGTAAATGTGCAATATATAGTTTCTCAGTTTCCTTAATGTTCCTAGTACACCACAACTGGAAGGCATTGTGCTGATGGCAACGTAAAGTGGCAGAGAAAGATTTACTGAGGAAAAAGTGGGATGCATTCATCCTATTAACCATCAAAAGGTTAAGAATTGATGCTCAGCAGTGGAGCTTCCTCCACAGCAACAAAAAACCTGCATTGAACCACAGTGCATGCACACACCATCTCTCCAGCACTTTGCTCATGCACTCTGTCATGGCAGAATTTGGTACCAATGCAGTGAACAGCTGTAGGCCACTGTTTTCAACATGTGTTGCATATAAGACTCCATCAGCAACAACGGTTGGTGAAAAACTGTTTCATTGCCTTTTTGTGTTGCCAATGTGTGATTAGACATTCTGAATTACGAGCTTTCCAGTGACATAAAAGAAATGTACATTAAAAAAATTGATTGGTCGTAGGAAATAATCAGGCCCTCGAAATCCACAGAACCGTTAAGAAAGGGTAAGTATTCATTGGTACAAGCACATTCCTGGAGCTGAGTAGCCAGCTGCGCTACACAACTTCTCAAGTCTTTTTTTCTCTTAATGTGCCAGGGCGGATGCTGTGTATCATACTGTTGCACAAGTTTTCTTTTATTTTGGTGTACTTAACATTTTAAAACATTAGTAAACTTTTAAAACATATACAGTTTTGCAAATTATGACTGTTGAATCGAACACAACAAAATTAAATTTGGAGTGTTAAATCACTTAATATTTCTAGAGATCGAATCACACTTGTCTAAAACACCCAGCCGACCGCTCCAGTTGCTGTTTTCTGCAGAAATATGTTAATGCCGACGCCGTATGAATATCTAACATGGCATACGGCGTGCTAGGCCTTTGTGCGATAATTTAAGCCTGAACAGAAGCATGTAGCTAAGGTGACGTAGAAGCCGTCACTAACAAGAGCCATGCGCTCCGCTGCTCTGGACAAGTGTGATTCCACCTGTACAGCTGCAGTGTTGGCATTTTTTTGGTGCATGAAATTCTACATGTTCACTTTACATCTGGTCTATTATATAAAAACATAAAAATAAAAAGAATAACAAATAAAACCTTCTAGGTCTGAGTGAGAATAGAAGCCAAGCTGCTTGTGTGGCAAGCAGGCATTCTGCCACAAAGCCACGTGCCTGCTCAAAAATAATTTTCATGCTTTACAAATACACGCATCTAGTATACATGCTTCACAATACAATATGTAATATCGCACTATTTCATTGTACAAATGTACATTGCCGCTGGCCATCAGAACATGTGATTATCATAATGACTTCGTTGTTTAAAGCAGCCACGAAAAACAAAAGGCACAAATGCTACTGGAGTATTCTCTTAGGACCACGTACTGGGTGCATATCAAGTTTAAAAACATTTCATGCACATAGCTGCTTGTGGTTTAAAGCATACTACAAACTACCTGTATTGCGTGGTCTATCCTGTGTCCCATCTCTGCGCTCTTCAAAGTAAGTATGTGTACGTATCAACAAGCTCGCTTAGCCACCATTTAGAAATCCATTATGCAGACTGCAACTATATGCGAAACCCTTACTAGCACAAGCCACTTTAAACATTGATTACGTAGTAATAATCTGCAGTATAAACTTTTCAAGTAATGTTACCCTGCAAAAAGTATGCACTAGGTGGTTGGAGTATGCACTAGGGATAGGATATCACTGTTGTGTTCTACTCAAACCTTGAGGGTCCCCTAATTTTTTTCGCCAAACAATTGTAAGATTCATAGATAGTAATGTTCGACAAGCATGGTATTGTAAATAATCACCCTTTTGGCCTATACTGGAAGAGTGGAGGGGGTGTTGTTAGGAGTGAATTTACTGGCTGTTAAGAGTGTATGGAACATTTGACAGATTGTTGTGTAAGTATGCAAGCATTAGGGCATGTTAGTTCATATTAAATACCTGAAAAAGATCACAGGCAGGAGTCCTGATAGGACTCTTGAAAGCATTTCATCCTAGGAAAGAAGTGATGTGTCATTGACACATCTGTTGAAACTTGGAAGGTCAGAAAAGTATTTCAAGAGTAGGTATGTGACGTTTCTTGACAATACATGACTGTGACATTGCACACTTCCATACTGCACATGTGTCTGTTTCCTAACATACTTGCCAGCAAAGCCACAACAGGGTGTTTATCAATTTAAATTTTTTTCAAATTTAGCGATTTTTCCAGGTTTTTCACATAGATTAAGAGCAAACTCCATGACCATAATGTCTTCTTGGAAAATGTGCAGTGGAAAGAACACTTTAGCAATAAAAAAATAAAATAAGAGGCACTCATATAAAACAAATGAACACATTTTACACACACACTCATAATGTTGTGAGTGTATGTGGTAAATATGAAAAAATGTGTGTATCTGGTCAAAACAAAACTTGTGACCCAGGCACTGAGGAAGTTGGCTGTTTGGTTTTCGGAACAACCAGAACACAACCACACAAATAAAATCAACTGCAGCTGCAAGTTTGAAGGAGCCAGCGATAGTTCAACAGTGCAGCCAATGCTGCTAGGAAACGTAAAGGTGGTGCTATCTCATGGCATTCGTATAAAACAAGGATGCAACAGCCCGGCCAGTTGGCTTACTGGAGCACATTCTAGTTCATTATAATGGCTATAGCCTGCAGGCCATTTAGAATTGAATTAGATTATTTTGATCTAGACTGCTGTATTTACTAATGATTTGCATCCCCGTCTCATTTGTACATGTCTAAAATATACTTTTCAGCAAAAAAGAGTACTTACGTATTTTTATGCGACCTTGTCTTGACAACAACTAACAACAATGTCGCAACAACGAGACTGTACAGTAAAATTTACTTTATCCTTTCTTTCACTCTCTTTTTTTTTACACAATGCACACATGCTTGTTGGTGTTTTATTTCTCTGGGTTCTGACACGTGGAGCACAATGAAAGTACTCAGACACCTGCAATAAAAGCTGCGGTAGCGTTTGAAGCGCTAATGTTTGAATATGGGGTGAAAAAAAGGAATCTGTCAGACCGCAACCCGATTCCATAGGTAAATAAAAGATGCAGAATCGTGAGTTAGGCAAATTGGTGAGTGTTCACCGTAGGAATATTTTACAAAGGAACGGGTTAGAAGCAGTCAGAGAGGGTCACAGCGCTGATTTCACAACTGAAATTTATTTGGAAAAGGAAAGAACATATATAGAAAATATTGACTCATCAAAACTATGCACATGTACACATGTGTTACAACACAGAATGATTCATGTCTTCTCTAAGACCTTATGTTCTTCATCTAGACGATTGTTACATGAAATACTTATGCACTTGTTGTTAGACCGAATGAAAATGCTTCGGCTACTTCACACATGCGCTAATCAACATGTCAATATTTGATACTTGTTTTCTACAAGTGGGGCACACACAGGGCTGGGTAGTATCGCAATAGTATTTAAGAGATACTTTTGAGTGTCTGTATTGCTGTATCGAGGCACTTTTAAAAAATGTATTTGTATCTCAGTAGTGAAATACTTTTACTGTATATCGCATGTATCGCGATACTATCCAGGACACGGGTATCTTGTTACTTTTTTTTTCGTAAATGAGCTGAGACGTGTTGACAATGGGGAGAAAAATTTCTGCTGTGACCTTGGCAGTCCACGGCAAGATATGCATCCACCATTTCTACATTTCTGCTGAGGGCGAAACTGACTCCTACCTTCTTGAAAGCGAGCTAGTTGCTTTGCTACCCGCATCCCATGATGTGTTTGAATGATGGCCTGCTTCAGCGTGACAACAATGTTATACTGCTATATTGAATTCCAGCACAGATATTTTCATTGTGAGGAGTGTTGTATACTGCACAATGGGCGCCATTTTTTTAAATGTATTTCCTCATGCCAATTGAACGAGTAGTGTTTGTTCTTCTCGTTTTTTTTTTTTACTTTTCTTTTGCAGTGCCCATTTGAAAAACTGGAGCTTATTGCGGAAGCCACAAACCACCCAAAGAGAATTTGGTGCCGTGTGCCATCTACGATACTTCTTTCTGCAGAGCATTTCTGAAAAACGCCAGCATGGCCAAACAGCGATTCGAAAGAGGTCTTTTTGAGTTTCCTTTCGCATTCCTTGTTTTGTCCGTTCTTAATTCTTTCTGCCTTTTCTAAGATGATTCTAGAAAACACTAAACCTTCAACTGGAAGTTCGTTTGTTTATGGTTCCAGCACTTCGCTTGAACTATGCTCCTTCTAGCATAACTAATAGTGTTGCTGTCGAGTTCCGGATTTCAGTGTACAATGCGTGTGACTGATGCTCTCATATGGCATAGTTTTTTATTGCAACTGATATCTGTAAATATGTGGTTATTAACAATTATGTGCAGTGTAAGCATCCTTTGTAATGCCTTAATGACACTCGGAGAATGGTGAAAATATAATAAATGAATTTCATTTGCAAGTTTCAATGTGCTGCACATTTTAAATATTATGCTGCACATAACAAATGTTTGTATGGAGTATAACTATCCCCGACATAGACAAAAGTATTTTAGTATATGTATTCTGGAATACTTTTTTGTCTTTTTGCAAACGTATCTCTGAAATATCCTGTCACATGAATTACAAATTTATCTCAGTATCTGTAATTTATGCTTCCAAACCACACATTTCGATATCTGCATTCCGGAATACTTTTTCGGGCATCTCTGCCCAGCCCTGAGCACACATCCACATGGCCTACAACGAGCTGCCAAATTAGACGTGATTTTAGCATCTGATGGCATTAGCCCATGCTCTCATAAGCACACGTTTATGTAATGCCCCATTTCACCTAAATATTCGCAGCTGCAAGACAGTGGAATCCCATAAACCACGCCAGTAGTGCAAGGAGCATATCTGTGGACATGACTGGAGACACGTTTGTTCCCTTTCCCTGGCTGCTGACACAATGCTCTATCCACCAAAGTACACACATTATGCACTTTATTACATGCTGAGAATGACATGTTTACGCAATAACGAGCACCAACATTTTTCAAACCATGTGCTATCCTGTGTATGTATGGGATAACTGCCTGCCTCTTTCTCTTGCTAATTTCTAGTGCACTAGAATCACAATGATAAAACTTCTCGATCTTTGAAATAAGTTTTTTCGACAAAAAGCAAATCACGTCACTCGGCAAGCCAGAATTTGCAAGGCGAGCAACTTGTGCATCAAATGCATGCGCCATAAGGTGCTCGCGTAACTTCTGAAGAGCGGCACCCAGCAAAGTTGACACAATGGCTCCCTGTATGGTTTTGAGTGGTATGGTATGGTTTTGAGTGGTTTTGAGTGGCCAGAATTAGCTTTATGAATCTAGGTTGGTATTGCTATATATGTGATTTTTTACAAAAGCCTGTCTTAAATCGAGAAACTGTAGCTCATCAATTTTTTGAAACTCCAAAGTGAAACACTGACATTTCGTATTCTTTAACATCTTTCTTTATATTAGCAACCAGTAAAGAGCAATTGTTAATGTCCAGTAGAAATAAAAAGTCATGGACATATCAAACAGCATGTGATGATAACCAATTCAAATGCTTTTGCAGCTGCCCGTCTACATACCCAAGAAAAATATAACTAATTACAGGTATATTCATGATTCAATGCAGATACCAGATTTTTGGACAAAATTATTTCCCTTCCAAAACACAACGGCAGAATTTAGGTGGCCTGCACGAGCTCTAAAAACGATGCAATAGAGATGCCACACTGGCACTGAAACATCAACTCATCATTATCTTCTCTCATGCACTGCTTTATGCACTTCAAATCTTCACATTGGGGCAAACAATAATATAAATCTTTTACGTCTATACCGAATGCATTACGGCACAAAGAAGGTTGTTCACTTAGTGATAAGATGATAGACTCTGAGTTAGAAATTCTTAGCGGATCACAAGTCTTCAAACACTCCGAATTTCTTTGAATATACTCTGAAACATTTATTTACCAAGTGTCTTTTTCTGAAACAACAGGTCTTAGTGGCAACCTGAATCTTTACTGAAATAAAAAGTGATAGTTTTTGCCTTTTTGCTTTTTTCACACTTGCCGCTACATGTTCCTGATTAAGCGTTAGTAACAGGGCATAAACTTATTCGTTCAGTCACCCGCTTTGTGCATCAACACTTTTTTTTATTAATATATACCCTAAAGGCCCATTCAGGCATTATGCAGCGGGTTTTAGTTATACAATAAATTTGCAAATCAGAACATTGCCTTTATAAAATTAAAGTGGTAAACAATGCAAAATACAGTTCCATAGACAAAGATGCAAAAGGAAAACAAAAATTGTGGCAGGAATGAAAACTCAATAAGAGAGACACAGGTATAGTGCAAAAATATATATATACAGAAAATTGCCATGAAAAAAATTGCCCCCTATCTGCATATTTGACCAAAAATGTCGTCGAAAGACTATTGTATTTCGCCTGAAAAGAGTGAATAGACAGAAATATTTATTTGATGTTTTGCACGAGAAAACTGGTGAATGAGATCCTGAAGGTGTTGCGTGAGACATGAGTGCCATCTGGCGGTAATTTCAGAAAACGAAAGGATGGTTTTTGTTATAGCGAGCACGCAGCACGCAGCATGCGTGCTATCTTGGAGGCCATACTTTGTAGATTTCAAAACAGGTACCAGCACAGTATCGTCTTAGAAAAGCGTAGGAGACTCGCCTTTCCATGCGAAGCGTCGCATTGTCAGCTGCAGTGCTTAGAATTACTTATTTATACCTTTTCTAGTATAAATAAACACAGTGCACAATATTGACGTGTTGATATTGTGCCTCAAATATGCTCAATATTTGCTTTTTATTGACAATCGTACAAGTATGAACGCAGAAACTTGAGCAATACTGGTGGATGCTGTGGATGTGGTCGTACTTGAGCCTTTTTGCTGACAGACAGACCAAAATTTTTGCGTTGGAATATCCCAAGCAAGACTATCATCTTTAAGGAGAAAATATATTTACAATGAAAGAAGAGTAAAAATAAGCACATACATGCACTTACAAACTCACACAGATAGGTAAGTCATATGTCCAAGAAAATATTGAATTGGTTTACAAAGGCGGCATGATCAATGAATCAAGCGATGTCGCTCGGCAGTGTGTTCCAGTGATGTGTGCTTCGAAGTAATGTGAGTGTTGATACATAATTGTGTGTACCAAAAAAGGCTGTATTTTGAATTGGTTGTCAATATGTTTCAAAATATTATGAGGTGTGTTTGTGCAAGCTTTACGAAGGTAGATTTACTACGATGAAATCTATGAAAATGCAACAACAGCAACGACAGTCTGCGTGTTTCAAGAAGGGGTAATGAAAGTGAGTGTGTAATATCTGTAGTGCTGCAGTTGCGAGAATACTACTTGGTGATAAATCCTGCTGCTTCATTTTGTATTGATTCTAGTTAATCGATGAGATATGATTGATGTGGGTTCCAGATGATGGATGCATATTCTATCTTTCAACGGACAAGTGTAGTGTACGCTAGCATTTTAGAGGTATAGTTCACCAAGTAAAGGTTTCTTTTAATAAATCCAAGTGCTTTTGACACCTCACTAGTTATGATATCGATGCGCTTATTCTAAGGCAGGTCAGAAGATAAATGAATTCCAAGATATTTAAATAGGGATACTTTTTCAATGGGGAGAGCTTGAATTTCATATTGACTCATTTCTGTTTTATGTGCTCTTGTAAACGTCATGGCCTTCGTTTTGGAAGTGTTAATTTGCCATGGTGACACAAAATGCGAGTTTATTAGGGTCCAACTATAATGACTCGTTAGCTTGGGTACTGTCAATTTTTCTATAAATGATGTAGTTGTATGTAAATAATTTGATAGTAGATGACAAACCATGTCCAATGTCGTTGATGTAAATGAGAAACAAAACTGGTCCCATGATTGATCCCTGGGGAACACCAGACTTTGCATGTGAAAGTGGATGCATGTCCATCCACATAAATTGATTGGCTGCAGTTGCTCAGAAAATGATTTATTCAGCTTTTTTCCAAACCAGTGGCTACCTTATCATTATACATAGAGCCATCTAGAGTTGAAAATAAGCCTTCCTTGTCAGCAACCAAAACATGCAACTTAGCTTCCAGATGCGTCTCAGACAGCATGAACACCGTTGTGAGGAGTGACCAGGCTATGTACAACAAAGGCAAGCTGAAAAAGCCAGTAGGCTTTTTTTGTGAAGCTAAGTTGCGTGTTTTGGTTACCTTCATGCTACCTTCATTTACGTACTCTTCTATGAACATAATGATAAAAAATACTCATGGATTTAATGACACCATCTCAAGGAAATGAAATGAGAAGAGAGTGTGCTACTCTTGAAATATCTGCAATAAGTGCATAGCGGAGGATGTTTGCAGCTGCATCGCCAATAATAATAATAATAGCAATAATATTATACAAGGCAAAACATAACCCAGCTAACCTCTTGTGATGGCAGTTCTAACATAAGCACCTAAAAGGCCTTCAAGCCAAGCCGAATTAGTGGCCACGACAAATGTGCACAAATTTACCGATGTGAGAAATGCTGTGCTTGGAAAGTCAGATATGGTATGTGATATGTAGAAGGAACATACATCAAAATAGTGCGTGTACCAACATGGAAGCTAAGGAATGCTTTAGTCAATGGGAAAAATAAGCTGCCGAGCAGAAATTTCTGTAGTCTTCCTGACACTGTAGTCTGCCACGAGTGTGAAAACATGTCAGTCTATGAGACCTGTGATTTCAATGAAAGAGTTAAACAACACAACAGTTCAAAATGAAGTCACCAAATCATGGGTGGCCTTGGATGCCCTCGCTGAACATGCGGAATATACAGGCTTTCAAATTGACTGGTCAAGCAACCGTGTTCTGGTCGAAGAAAACAAGCTTGCATCATGCCAGCACCTGGAATCCCTGCACATTCACACAGCTGCACATATACTCAATAAGATTTATGGAACGCTGACCATATACTTTTGGTGCTTACATCACACACCTAGTCATACTTAAATACGATGTACCTTTCTTATGGCTGTCATTCAGAACAATATCAGGTGCCCAAACATCAGTAAACTTTGTGTTATTTTGGTCGGTGTATCCTTTTGTTTGTACACTAAGAAGAAACAGTTATGCATTGCCTTTTTTTAGGCCTCTTCTAGCTGTTCACTGTAGTTGCAGTCGAAGGAGTGACTTTTTGAGTATTGATCAAGGGTAATGCTTATTTTTGTGATGGTGGCACAGACTGCCGCCAGTTTCCATGAATTAGCCAGGTTTTACCAATGTTCCTACAGTTTTCCAGCAAGGCCCCAATTCCCCGACTTTCCCAGGTTGGTAGACACCCTGCACAAACAAAGATAGATGGCAGTTAACTCGCGTCCTGTTCCCTGTCTTATGCAAGTGTCATTCTGCACTTTATTACCTTAGAAGTACTTGCTGCTAGGCAGGTTGGTATAACATTATTAGGGAAAATTCTAGACGATGCAAATGTGTGGTGCAGTGTAAATATTTTCGGTAGTTCAGCTGCGACCGATGCTTTTTTTCTGTGCTTTTTCATTTTTTCAGTGGTGCTTAGGCGTCTATAATTTTCCCCCTTAGCTTAATTAGCTCCCTGAAGCTATGCATCATCTTGCCCATTAACAACTATTGTTAAACTATTGTATGTGGCATTGTTGATGAAAACTGACCTTAGAGTATATGCTAAAGCTCCTGCAGGATCACCGGCTGAATGTGACAACCAGTTCACCATTTATAGGACCCGAAGTATTGACATTTTCAATATATCTGTTCGCACAGTGCTTCATTGGAGTCATGCAAGCTTAAGATATGGTGCTCCCACAGAGAAATTTTTCTTCCTGTGCTGTGACCAACGGAAAAACTATGTAGACAATAATGAAAAGAGATCACAACTAGGCTTAGCTGTGTGATGTCTGCCTCAATAAAAATGTAATTAATTAATGCAAGTGTGCTTGTATCACCATGCTGTTGCCAGTTTATTACTACATTTGATATGAATCTCTGCTCACTCCACCATTATGTTCCTAAGGGCGTACACAGTCTTACCTCTGAGACAGCATTGCCAGAACTAATTTCACTGTCACAATCTTGAACAGGTGTGCAACAAGCATTCACCAGTGCAGAGAACACAAGAGAAGTGGTCACTGCTTGCATGTCCAAGGTCGTATACACGCACACCAGACTATGATTTTGCAGTGTCTTACATTTTGAGTGGAGTATACATTGTGATGGCGGGAGCCAACTCTGTGGTCACCAGCTAGACTGTCACAATGTGCATATTGTTGCTTCAGACAACTGTTTAGGACAAAAAAAGGGCACCGTAGAAAAAAAATATTTTTAGGCTAATGTAAGAGCTTGTGGTGAGGAGATTCTCAAAAGGTATATGGTGTGTCATCTTGCAATAGAGAAGCAACATTTATACCTAGTTTATGTTAGTAGGAGTCTGCTAAACATTGGCCATACAAGCTTGTGGCTAGAGAAGGATGATGTCCAGAAGATTCCCTCCTGAAATGTTAACCTGCACCGTCCTCCCTTGCCCTTCTTGGTGCACTGGAATTTTTGCCCTATAGGTACTAATTCCTTCAGTGGGTACTCTTGAAGGGCTTCTGAATAAGCTCACTCTTACCACCTGCTTTACCCAAGGGCAAATCCTACTGTTGGAACTTGTTTGCTTGGCAGAAATTTTTTACAGGAAAAGAAGCTTCACTCGTTACACAAATAAAGCTACAGCATTGCAAGATTACTATGATGTTATGTACACAGACCTCCCACATACAACTCACTAAAATGTCACCAACTACCTCTATGGTGAGCATGATTATGCCTTAAAACAGCATGTAAGTTTCTTGATCCTATACTTTTTAATCAGTACATGAACCTTGAAAAAACAAGATCGTCACGTGCAGTGCATAAAACCAGTGCTTATGAAGTGCAATGACGCCATCGGAAGAATCAGCAAAAGTAAATTCACCCTGCTGGAAAGCAAATTGTGCGTGAAGCCTGTAAATGTACTGTTAACAAAGTCTTCCCGACAACTTCATTACTTCTACTTCTGCAATTTTCATAATCCTGTCTCTTCATACCTTGCTGTCAACCCAAAAATTATTGACCTATGAGGTGTTACTCATATGACCATGCTCATTTAACATACCTGCAAGCCTCAGAGCTAACATAATAAAATTGAAGACTTTAATAAATTAATGCTCTCTGCTACTCACCCCTTCAAAAAAAAATTTTTACCATCCCCTTCAAACCTGTTTTTTAAACACTGAACAGGCACAGTGACGTGACTCATGAAACGCATATCCGGAGCTTGTGGTGCAACTAAAATCTTTTTGGAGCAGCATGAAAGCTGCCTGAAGCTTTTAAGCTAGAGCTGTTGCACCACATGTTACAGGGAGCTAGTTCATGAACATATGCATGCATGTTCACTTGGACTTCTGCTCAACATAAACGTAGGCTTTTTGCTTTTTTGCAGACATCCCCAATTTATATAAAGCTACCTAGCGCTTTCCGGGAATTCACATGGCATTTGTAAATGACTCTGGCTTTCAACGATAGTTTAGCTACAATATTGAATCACAGACTGGTAAGACTATTTATGCATTGTATTTACTTTCCAAAAAAAAAAGAGTCTGATTATATTAATGCTTTTATGAGTACAACCTAATCGTTCAATCTGTGGAGAAGTGGTTGCTGTCATCGTTTATGTACAGAATTGTTAGGTCCCTGATTAAAGAGCACTTCATAAAAAAAGGGTTTTGTAACTGGTTCTTACTGCCAATTATTTATTATGGCTCGACAAAATTTAGAGTTATGGGGGAGTAAGTAGTTACACTTGGCAAACTGTTTGACATGTACAGTCGTCGAGCTCGAGAAGCCCAGCCGAGACATACCGGAATAGTGGAACACCATGCTTTCTAGGAGAAGTAAAAGTGATTGTACAGCATGCGGTACTGCTGATAAAATTTGCCCACTGTATGTACTTAGAACTTAACCACCTTGTATGAAATATTTTGAAAGTAAACTGTAACAAATAGGACCACAAATAAAAAAAAAAATAAGTGGTCAGTTCTATATGCAGGTACTAAATTACTGTATTTTAATACAGTAAAGCAAGACTGTTGTCCAAGCACAACTAGCTCATTATTACTTTTATCTGACAGTAACCACAACAGTTAGAAACTATTTGGCTGAAGTCACGTGGTAACTTTTGTAGTATAAGCGGGTTCAGATTGTTAAGAAAGTTGGTGCCCAGCAACGTTTTCAACTACATTGCACGTTCATGTCCACTGTGATAACATCTTCAAATCGCAGGGGTAACGTATGGATTTCAAGCGTATGCCATATACTTGCACCCTGAGAGAACACTTGTACAACGAAGAGTGCACGCATGCTTGACACAAATAATGAAATTTATGAAAAAGATGTAGCAGGTTTCATCTCTTGGTGCAGATCCCTGCAGGCACTTACCTAATTCCCACCCCATTTTGCCAACAAGCAGCCCATGTAAAACGTTCGGACATGCGCTATTATGTCGGGTCATAACCAGTTTCCTCTAACCACCTTGCACTTAGTTCTGGCACGACATACGTTTCAAAGATCTATTTCTTGCAAACTGTGTGAGTAATTGTAGACCATTCTTTAACAGTTATTTTTGTGCTTATTCGATAGGGAAACATGAGCTACAAATTTTCTAAGTTTCTAAAATATGAATGGTAATTGAATTGTAAATGGTAATCTACACCCAGCCTTAGCATATATTTCCTTTATAATCATTTTCAATTTGAGGCATGGCACAAATTTTGAAGTACGACTGAAGCCTCTCATATGCATGTTTCGTTTATTTGAAGGTGCCATTTAACAATCTTGAATTAATCCTGCAATGAACTAACATCTGAATGCCTTGCGAATTGCCTGCCACAAAATATATTTTACTGGGTAAATTGTTCTGTGCTTGTTACACAAGCTGAAGATGATGACGATACTGACTGCCGCATCGTCACTGATGAGGCAGAGGGTAGCGCGTGTACAATTTAGGTGCACACACGAGGCCCAATGTCAGTGCTACATTTCCAATTTAAACACGAGCGCGCGCAATATGTATGCTTTACCGCAATACACAGCGTGCACTTCACCGCAAGGCACGACTGCCTTGCGGCACTGTTTAATTTTAAGAAGACGCTTAAGGTGGCAATTTTGAGCGAATATTTATAGTGCTCCCAGCATAACTTCAACTTTATTTCTTTTTTTTTCTTTGTATACACCCACAAGAAAAGACATAGCTTAGAAAACCGATTATCGTATTCGGCGACAACATATTTAAGCCACTTGGAAAATAACGTCGTGTGAACGCCTGGTAATAGTCCATCGCTTCCAACTTGTGCATTTCGTATCTGTCTCACGCAGTTACGCAAGAAGAAGCTTCAATGAAAGTTTTGGCGCAAGGCATACACTTCACCGAAGCGACACATCGATCCTTACGCTACACACGCACTTACCAGACATACACGCACGGCATACATCCACAAATAGCATAACACACGGTGTTCATGATCGGCCAAGTCGTTACCACATTGCTTATAGACAGTATTACAGAACGAGACCACGTATTCATGCGCAGAGGCGGTTCTCGCGAATGCATGAGGCTCCCGGCCAAGCAAAGACCACGGATAAATAACCACCGCACGGTAAAGATCCTCACAAGCTAGTGAGGAACCTTAGACCTTTCGTTCCTACCACCTAAACGTCCCCCAAAAAATGTCCAACACGGCGATTCTGTCGCCGTCTATTCATACGTTTTCAGCCAAGTCAAGCCGGTTTTAAGCGGCTATTGGGTGAACGGAACCGTTTTGTCATCGGCGTAATCGGCGCTCCATTTATGCAACAGTACCGAATTCTCACAGATTTGTCTTTTTCTTTTTCATCTTGATTTATAGCTTCGTTTCACATTTATGTAGCCAGTAAAAAACAGGCTTCTTAGTTATCTTCATCCAGCTTTAGAGACCGAGAGTACCACTATGAACAGCAGCACAAGTTCGGCGGCCGCTGCATGAAGTGACATATTGGAGAATTTTGACAAAAAAATAAGTGTAACAGTTACAGTAATGCATAGACGCTGCCATCTGAGGCTTAAAATTAATTTTTGCTGGTTCTCTATGTCGTAATTAGCAATGATTTTGGTCATAGAGCGTTGAATGTACTGGCCCAGCGTGTTGATGCGTGCGAGTTCACCGTAGCACAATTCGAATATTCATATGGATGCAAAACAGCATCATAATCAGTCCAAGATGGCAGCCTATGATCGTGCCCGAAACAGGGCGTATACACAGATGAAATGAAATTGTAGCAGTGCAGCACGAATGCAGCGCGTTAGGTGAAGAACCACACAAAGCCCGAAGGATGAAATCGAAAGGGAGAAGTTTAATGGAGATTAGAAGCGTCGAGGCATAATACATGCTCGAACCTACTCAGGGTATATCATCACCTGTCCGTGGTGTTAAAGTTGATAATTTTCGAGGATGACCACTTATATGCAGCGTCTCAACATGCTGCAGAAAATATTTGATGCCTTTTAATTCAGGCATCAGATATCCGGGATGAAGATACCAAGGCAGTAAGATGGCAAAAGAGAGAAAGGAAGGCTGGGGGATTAACCAGATCTTGGCATCCGGTTTGCTGCCCAGCACTGGTGGTGGAGAAATACGGGCAAGAAAGGGGGTGTAGAGAGACAGAAAAGAAAACGCATGTGCACTCAGGAGTAGGATGGCAAACTTAACATAGGCTTTATTACATTCTGTACAGACAGGGCGAGAGATATCTTGCGAATGAGCTGGGTGGCTCATTATAAAGTGTGCGTTTTGACTAAATCAGGGAATGGGTCCAGAATGCGCTGTTGAATCACGGGGGCACACACCATTTCTGAAGGCGCCGCTCACACTCGCTCAAGTCAACGTCTTTGATTGGGGCGTGGGCACCACACTGCACCTGTGACACCAAGAAACCACTGTGGTAGTCACGTCGAACGTCTTATGGTGTCGGAATGCCACCTCACTTCCCGGCTAAGATGGACAGAACACGGCTGGCAGCCCTTCGGTGACTTGTTTGACGAACAAAGAACGCCGCTCTCCCCCCGTCGGCCCAGGGGCCGCGTGTAACAACGCTATATAAGTGGTGAGCAGAGGCGTAATAAGCTTGTCTGAGGCCACCAGTTTTAAAAAGAACAAAATAAAGTTTAAAAAAACTTGCCACCAAAAAGTTTACAAAAGACGGCTGGATTCGTCAATAATGCGGAGACAGACACTTGAGCGACATGTCATATATGACGTAGTCCAGGAAACATGTTTTCATCACGTAACTTGAACGGACCTACTGGTACTGTGAAAGATTAGTATTAATTGTTGTGGACAGTGGTGATGCACTTCTGTTGCGAAGGTAATGCTCAGAATTAACCATAAATCCTAACTTTATATTCAGGTCTTGATAAAAAAGTTAGTCAAGTTATAAAGCTCCTCAAGTGGCTAAGTAATAAATTACTTCATCATACTTTATGTTCAAGTAATTTGCAAATAAATAATGCAACCTCTGTTTAATTCATATTCAATGACGTGACTGCAATCAACGGTGTGTCGTCGCTATAAAACTGGAACGTTATGTGCGGACACGAGCGGGCGAATGCAGCAGACAACGAATATGTCACGTAATAAAAGCGATGTGATGTCGCACATATCCGCCTGTACAACTCCGTGCCCTTTTGCTTGCTCGTGATGTATTCGAAGGAGCTAGCCAATTCTCGGGTAGAAGTCGAGCAGAGTAGCCGGGGCTGATAAGAGGAACGTTTATATACACTATTTACACACTAAAGGTAGCTATATGTTGATTGTAGCATCATGGAAGCGTGATGGGAGCTTCTCAGGGATGGTTCAGAGCGTCTTGGTGCTCACGCTTTGCGCCCTGGTCTTCCTAAAATTATCTGCAGGAGAAAACAGTGGACAGTTTTCAATAATCTTCTAGGCAGTTTTTCTGTAAGGTTAGTTTTTAAACCAAAAACTCACGTTCACAGACTGCTTTTCTCGCTCATTTCGTTTTTGCCATTCCTTTTTTTTTTGAGATCTTGTTGTGCTCGCGTGTATTCGCTGGTGGAGAGGTGATATTTCGTTGCACTCGCGTGCTCAAAATGAGAAATAAAAGCAGCCCGTGAACGAGTGTTTTTGGTTGAAAAACAAACTTTACAGGAAAGCCACCTCGCAGATCACAGTAAACTGACAGACTGCATGTCAATTCAGTTCAGGGCAGTCCGAACAAATTGTCGTCTTCATCTCCATCCGCCAACTGGGGGGGGGGGGGGGTAGTGGTTATAAGAGGGTGCCTAATTTTTGCAGCCCAGCAGGGAGCGCAAGGAGCAGCGAATATGGATTAAAAAACGAGAGAGGGAGAAAGAGAGAGAAAGTCAAACACTGCCTTCTTTTCAACCAAGGAAAGAGATAAGGTGCACGTTCAGTTTGTCACACGCCGAGAGAGAAACATAACGTAGGTCACAGTGCAATAATACGCACAACACATCACAGTGCAATAACATTGCATAGCATGTGCAGAATAGGGTCTGGAGCGCTAGGCAGGCTAGGGCTTGTGAGAATGGAAGACTTGCAAGCATCACAGAGTGTGGGAAACATACCTGACGATGGATCCCAAGCTTTCGGCTAATTGTTCAGCGCGTCTCTTGGCACGTCGAACAAATCAAGCAGCCTCGATTTCAAACAGCTCTTCCTAGGCCGTCAGTAAGTCAGGCGTGTCCAAAGAGTTTTTGACGAGGGGAGCCAATAGCCCTAAAGAATTCGAAGTATGACTTTCGTGTTGTCGCCGCTTTTGGCGCACCTCGAGAGCGTTGATCCGGAACAAATCAGGGTAGGCTTAGCTGCAATCGTCCCCCGCGTCCAAGCGGCGCCCTGCCAGGGAGGCCGATCTTAACATCTTCTACAGACACACGCACATAAGCACGCACAGTTTCACTCCGAGAGGGAATTGGTAGTGGTCGCAATGACGTACCTAACGTGCATCTACTATAAAAAGGCGTGTGTGTATGCGATAGCTTTTTTTTAGGGGCGAAGCTCCTTAGGGCGTGGGCTGTGCGTCCCCTGTAGCCTGTATGTAGTCACCTCTAGTTTAGTTCTTGCAGTGTTCACTAGATGGCGGTACCGTCCCCTGTATGTAACCACCTCTAGTTTAGTTCTTGCAGTGTTCACTAGATGGCGGTACCGTCTCCTGTATGTAGCCACCTCTCGTTTAGTTCTTGTAGTGTTTACTAGATGGTGGTACTTGTAGCTGATGATGAAAAGATGCAAGATGTTATAAACTAGAAAGCGGTACTTGTAGTTGATGAAAGACGCGAGATCTTATAAAATAGGAATGATGTCACATATGGCGCGTGTCATTGGTTGAAGGCAATCGTTCGATTTAGTGCGGCGACGTACGCTTGGGGGAGCGATGTGATAAAATCGAGTGGGCAAAATGTACAGAGGATTCATGGTTTACCAGGTTTACCTCCGGAGCTTCGCCCACTCATCATAATTCACTTCGTGGATATGGCGGAATTTTTTTTGAAAGTCTTGTAATTCTAGTATATTTTCATTACATAGCCGAGGTATGAGGCGGTTGTTACTTCCATATATTTGAGTTAAAGTACCACAAATATTTATTCGCCGCGCATGACTTCTGGAAATGATACTCCAAAAAAAAAGGAAATTGCTCTAATATTTCCTAAACTATGCTCGCACGTGGGAGTACTTGTTCTCTGTCTGCGCTTTTCCATGGTTCATGAGTGTTAAGCCCCGCTGCTGCTTCTATAGAATGGTGTACGATAAGCCATATCAACGCAGTGACAGGCCTGACGATAGTTATAGCGCGAGAACAAAACGACGACACTGAAACAAGAAGGACACGAAAGACACGAGTGCTTCAGGTTTCCCCGAGGCGTTTATCGCGTCCGTTGCTGAGACGATCGTGCGGACTAATAAAATAGAGCAGAGGAAGCGACAGAATCCGAGCAACACGGATACAGAACGTGAAAGGATAGCCGTGATTCAATACAAACACCAGATATCACACAGGCTCAAAAAAAATAAGAAAACGTGTTGAAGTTCGTGTCCTGTTCTCGGCACCGTTCAAATTAATCAGCCTCACCAAATATACAAACCCCCTGAAAACGCAGTCATCAACGGAACGCAGAGTTCAACATAGAAACAGGTATGCGGCCTGCTCCCGGGAAGTTGTCTATAGGACCCCCCTTTCATGCGGTGCTTGTTATGTCGGAACGACCGGAAGGTGTCTGAACGATCGGCTATTAGCGCTCGTGTCTTTCGTGTCCTTCTTGTCTCTGTGTCGTCGTTTTCTTCTCGCGCTATAACTATCGTCATGGCATACCAACTAGCCCAGGCTGCCAAACTGCAGTGACAGGATTTCCTTCAGACTACCAAGCATTCGATCACCGAGAATTTTCCCTCCGGCATATTTTGATTGAAAGAAGCGACATATTTTTGCTGAAAACCCGGGTTATGCACTGGGGCCCGGTGCACAGATGTTCCAAATCGCAACTCTTGATCATTGCGAGCGCGAAGACGGCAAGTGAAAGCCTCTATGCTGTTGTCTGTACGGCAGGTGTAACGAAACCCTCCAGTCTTGAGGGTGTTGGTTTAAACCATGCACTTTGCCCATTGCTATTTTTCATCATGGCGTTTGTCTATTAACTGACTTGTGCTATGTGGAGCACGCGGCAGTAGTGCCGATGTGCTATTTGGTGCTGGTACAAAAAGAAAACTAGTTTGGATCGCTTCTTCAATGAGTCCTTCAATTAAACTCATGCTAGGGGGCTGCATAAAAGACTATACGCCTGACACACTTGGAAAAGTAAAGCACATTGTAAGAGACCACTTCTGCTAATTGAAGGACTTGTACACCATCACCATCTAGACTTTGGTGTTCTGCAGAAAACCCGGTTTATGCACTGGGGCCTGGTGCACAGATGTTCCAAATTGCAATTCTTGATCATCGCGAGCGCGAAGACGGCAAGTGAAAGCCTCTATGCTGTTGTCTGTACGGTCGGTGTAACGAAACCATATATAAATATATTTTGCTTTGAACTCACTCGGACTGAGACTAACGAAATTTCTCTCTATTTAAACTCACTCAGACTCAGACTCACCGATGTTTTTGTCAGCCGGATCCACTAATACTTTCCTCAAATATACCCACTCATACTCAGACTGATCAAAACGTTCCTCCAGTGGACTCACTCGGACTAATAGAGTCGCGAAATGTTTCTAAAACAGACGCACTGGCACTGAAAATACAATAAACATCGAAGGAGCACCTTTGAAAAACACATGTGAAAAAGTTGCGATTGCCAAGCAACCTATATATATATATATATATATATATATATATATATATATATATATATATATATATATATATATATATATATATATATATATATATATATATATATATATATATATATATATATCTTTCAACATACAAAAACAAGTTATTTCTACTGCCTCTAAAAATTAATATTAAAGAGAAACTTAATATTACTGTTGTGTTTTGGGTTTTCGGTTTCGAATTGACATGTGAGGATGCCAGGAGGACCGCTCTGGCACCTAGCAAGGAGGATTAAAGAAAAAATTGCTGGAGTGGAAGCTCCCGCAACGCCTTGCCGGCAGAAGTGAAGCCAGCTTTTGCCTCTGCCAAGATGGCGGAAACATGCTTTTTTCTCATAGTGCTTACTTAAAGATCAAGTGGTTTTGATATGTTATGTATATGCTACGTCAGTTCTATATTAAAAGATGGTTGTTCCCGACGAAATTACACACAGAAACGAGTATGGATGACTGAATCTTTAAAGAACTTTGCCTCCAATTAGAGGCTCACTAAGGAAAACTAGTAACTATAAGACGCACTTTGAGCTTTATGTGACCCAGAAAAGTTTCCACATTAAACTCGTTGGGCGTTCGAGGGATACGCTTCGTTTTTAATCGCCATCTTGCCAGAGGAACGGCTTCACTTCTGTGCAATCATTTCCACTCCAGCATTTTTTTTTAATTCTCCTTGGCACCTAGGATAAGGTCCCTAGATGAAACTTGTTTCATCTAGGAACCTTAACCTAGGATTTCAAGGCGACTGTAAAATAAAGGCAGTGTGTGTTAGGTAACCGTGGAGTGCGGTCGTTGTGCTTTTTTTTCGGCGCTGCGCGCCAACCCGCGTGTTCGGGCTGGTCGGTGTCCCCGCCGGCCGCGTACGTCTCCGTCGGCCGTCTTCTTCTTCTTCTGCTTCGTCGGGACCAGCCAGCCCGCAACACAGCAATGGCGACGAGGACTTGTAAGAACCCATTTCGTTCTCCGTGTTCGTGCTAACCCTAGACGCTCTTTGTTCCCAGCAAGGTGGCTACTGCGTGCTGCGTCGCTTCATTTCTTCATTCAGCTACGCCGCCTCTGCCTTCGTCTTCAAACAGTGTACTGGTGTCATTTTCTTTTCGTCTGCACCTCTCCATTCTTCTTGCTTGAAATGGCGTCTCCCATTCCACCTCCCCTATTTCTTCATTCGCCCGGAGACCCGCCACTTCCGTGGGCGGACTGGAAATTGGTGTTTCAGCGTCACCCCCGGAAAATCTTTTCGGTTTCAGGCCTACGCAGACGCGGTCGGGGAGGACGCCAGCAAGCCCGAGCGTCGCAAGGCCTTGCTGCTCAACGCGTTGGGCCCGGCCGGGTTAAAGCTCTTCTATACTTTGGAAGCCACCAACGCGTCGCCGACGCCAGCGTCGGGCGATGCCTTCAAGAATGCTGTTGCTCTTTTCGATGAGCATTTTAAAGATGTTTCGTGCGATTACCTCGCACGCGTGAAATTCCAAGAAAGGCGACAATTGCCTGGTGAGCCAGTCGCCGAGTTCATTACTTCTCTTCGAACGCTCGCTGCGTCGTGCGGCTTCGGCGCGCTCGAGGACGATATGATCCGCCATCAGCTTTTCACCGGGGTAACCTCGCAAAACGTCCGCTGCCGCATGCTTCAAAAGGGCTCCTCGATTTCATTATCCGAAGCCCTCTCGATTGCGCGAGAGGACGAGCTTATTCGCTCCCAGTTGGAGCAATTAGCTCCGCATTCAGTGCAGCAACTTTCTGTTGCGGGGGGCCAAGGCGGCGGCTCTTCGTTTCACGGGACGCGTCAACATGGCGGCCCTTCATCTTTGTCTCGGCGCGGCGGCCAACATGGTGGCCCCTCTGCGTCACGGGGACGAAGAAGCCGACAATATGGCGACCCCATTCCGCTAAATTCTGGTTTTCAGAAACAGCACCGAGCTCCTAATTCGCGTTCGCAATTTTCTTCTCCAAGCGCAACCGCGCATTGTTTTCGTTGTGGATCGGCTCGGCATTTAGCCAATTTTGCGCAGTGTCCCGCAAGAAACCGCACTTGTCTTGCGTGCGGAAAAATCAGACATTTTCAGTCCGTATGCAATTCCCGTCCAGCAAATCTTCCGGAACCAGTTTCTTCGACCGCTCCTTCGAGCACTGCACAAACCAATACGGTCACTGTTTTAAATGTGGATGGCCTCCACACTACGTCCGAGCCCAGCATCGTAGTTTCAGTGGGTCATGTGCCCTTGTCATTTCTCGTGGACACTGGTGCCTCAGTCTCTTTAATCAGTGCCGCTGACTTTCACAGTCATTTTTCCAACATTCGGCTTTTGCCTTCACACGTCGTTCTACAAACATATTCCAAGGGAACGATTGATAATTTAGGTCAATTTACAGCTCGGGTCTCCTATTGCAGTCGCACTGCTTTCATTACTTCTATGTAACAGCCTATGGCAGCTCACTTTTGGGACGTGATGCCATCAGGGTTTTGTCCATCAACATCGTCAGTGCGTCTATGACGTGTGCTCAAGTCGACGTCCAAGATGATCTTCCGGCCAACACGCCTTCTGAATTCCACCCCCTGTTCACCCGTGAACTGGGTTGTGTGCGTGGTTTTGTGCATAAAGTGATGCGTCGATCAGGTGTGTGCCCTGTGCGTGCCAAGCTGCGCCGCATTCCTCTTCTTCTCCGTGAGCAAGTCTCTGCGAAACTGTCTCGCCTTCAAGCCAGCGGAATCATCGAGCCTGTCTCTGCTTCCGACTGGGTTTCTCCACTGGTCGTCATCAAGAAAAAAAAATGGATCCCTTCGACTATGCGTCGACTTACGAGAACCGAACAAGGCGATCGTCGTAGACGGGTTTCCCCTTCCCCACATTGAAGAACTGCTTCATCAGCTCTCCGGAGCGGTGTGTTTCTCCAAGATGGACCTCGCGTCCGCTTATCACCAAGTTGAACTTTCCGAGTGCAGTAGAGACTTAACCACATTTGTATAGCACGAAGGCTTGTTTCGGTTTCGCCGCGTGTGTTTCGGGCTTGCATCTGCCCCTGCAGTGTTTCAGAAAATGATGTCACTTATTCTTAAGGGTTGTAATGGCGCTCTTTGTTACTTGGATGATATTTTGGTGTGGGAACGTACTCGCGAAGAGCACGATGCTAACTTGCATACTGTTCTCAACCGCATCAGTGAATGTGGTATGAAACTTAATAACAAGTGCATTTTTTCTGTGAATGAGTTACAATTTCTAGGACATAATGTCAGTTCCCGTAGCTTGACACCTGTTGAATCGAAAGTTCAGGCCATTGTCGATGCCCTACGGCCTACTGTTGTTAAAACCTTGCAATCTTTTTTAGGTCTTGTCGGTTATTACGCCAAGTTTGTTCCTCACTATGCTGATGTTGTTGAGCCACTGCGTACTCTACTTCGTCAAGCACAGCCTTTTAACTGGTCAACTGAAGCTGAGCAGAGCTTCATTCAAGTTAAGTCAATACTGGCCTCAAAGCCAGCTGTTAGTATTTTCAATGAGAAGCTTCCCATCGTCATCACGACGCATGCGTCCGATGTTGGACTGGGAGCACTGTTTCAACAACTCAGAGATGATCAGCTGACCACTATTGCTTTTGCATCTCGTACATTGACCCCTGCTGAACGCAGATATTCAGTAGGAGAGCGTGAAGGTCTCGCTTGTCTTTTTGCCTGTGAGAAATGGCATGTTTACTTGTGGGGCCGGCACTTCACATTACGTACAGATCACCAAGCACTAGTTGCTCTTCTTTCTGCAGGATCCGAAGGCCGCCGCCCCATTCGCATTTCCCGTTGGTGTGCCAAACTCATGTATTATAATTTCAGTGTTCAATATTGTAAGGGTTCTAATAACGTGGTTGCTGATGCACTGTCGCGCCTTCCTCTTCAGATACCGGTTACTGAAGAGCGGGATGAGGAAGTTGTTTCATTAGTTACTTCCTGCATTACTAAAGCTGAGCTTCAGGCAGCTACAGCTGCAGATTCCACTTTGTCTCAAGTTCTCAAATATTTACGTGAAGGATGGCCTTCCAAAGGTGCTCTTGCTTCTGAATTCTTGCCTTACTTCGCAGTCCGACAGGAACTGTCTTGTGTCGAGGACTTGCTTTTCCGCGATGAACGCGTGATTCCCCCTGCTTCTTTCCGTAACAAGCTAATACAGCTTGCCCATGAGGCCCATCCTGGCATTGTCCGCACCAAACAGAATCTCAAAGACAGGTACTGGTGGTCAGCCTTAGATAAGCAGGTCGAGCATGAAGTTTACAACTGCCATATATGTCAGGCAGCTGACAAGTCTGCCAAACCTGCATTTTCTCCGTTGCAGCCAGTCCAGTGGCCTGATCGGCCTTGGCAGAAACTCGGCATGGACATCATCGGTCCTTTGCATAATGTTCTGCAAAATGCCCGGTTCATTGTTTCTCTCATCGACTACCATTCCGAATGGCCAGAAATTTGTTTCACACATACGGTTACTTCTGAGGTCATCATTGAGTTTCTGTCTTCAATCTTCAGCCGAGAAGGTTTTCCTGATGCCATAGTTACGGACAATGGTCCACAGTTTCAGTCCCAACATTTCGAGGCTTTTCTTTCACAACGAGGAATTCGGCACTTGAGGTCATCAGTTTTCTATCCCCAATCAAATGGGCCAATCGAGCGCTTTAATCGCGTTCTGAAGGAACATATCAAGATCGCCCAATTAGAGCACCGTCCCCTCAAGCAAGTCTTGACGGAATGTTTAGCTTCGTACAGGTTCACACCACAAGGCACCACTGGAGTGTCTCCTGCTCAACTTCTCCACGGTAGGCAACCGCGAGTTGCTCTCGACATAGTCTCTTTGCCTCGTAACATAGCAGTGTCTTCTCCTGATCAAATCCGTACCAGGGTTTTTTCTCAGCAACAAGCAATGAAAAAGTATGTCGACACCCGTCGAGGTGCAAAGCAGTCCAAAGTTCGCACTGGCGATCTAGTCAAGGTTCGTGTGCCAGGCAAGCGCCCCAAGTATCGGGGTCCTTACAATGTCTTGGGCCAGGTTAGCGCCACTTCTTTTCGCTTAAGTGATGGTAACATCTGGAATGCTTCGCGCCTTGTTATTTTTCATACGAATTTGCCTTCAACACCTAAAAGTCTTCCTCATCACGTTCCGTCCACGCCTTTTAACTACGCATCAGACTGTTACATGTGGCCTCCATGTACAGACATTTCTTCTTCAAGGGGGGAGGAGTTACCAGGCGGTGTCGCTGGTTCAAGTACACCAAGTCATACGGTTCACTTCGAACATTCAAATACGGCTGATACCGTTGAACCGGACTCCGGTCCGCAAAATTCTTCCGAAGCTCATGCTGCGAGCTCTGATGAGACCGCAAATTTTAACTCTCATTCAGAGCCTTCACAATCTTCCTCTGCTCTTGATGTGTCACATCAGAGGAGAAGTGACCAAGGTGCAGAGACACCCGATTCTACACCCAAAAGGGCCCGCCCTAAGCGGAAGCGGCAGAAGCCGTGTCGGTTCGAAGACTACGTGACGTAGAACTCTTGTTCCGAACAGTTGTGTACATTTTTTTGTTTGTCAGTGCATTTTCAGGACTTGTAGTGTGTGAGTTCGGTGTGCCGTGTTCTGAATTTTCATATGTTCTAATGTACATACCTTGTAAAATATGTTGGTATCGAGCATGTATAAATATAAACAGTGTATAGGTGTGCTTTTTTCGAGGAGGGGATGATTGTTGTGTTTTGGGTTTTCGGTTTCAGATTGACATGTGAGGATGCCAGGGGGCGCCGCTTTGGCACCTAGAGGCTAGGATTTCAAGGCGACTGTAAAATAAAGGCAGTGTGTGTTAAGTAACCGTGGAGTGCGGTTGTTGTGCTTTCTTTCGGTGCTGCGCGCCAACCCGCGTGTTCGGGCTGGTCGGTGTCCCCGCCGGCCGCGTACGTCTCCGTCGGCCGTCTTCTTCTTCTTCTGATTCGTCGGGACCAGCCAGCCCCCAACACAGCAATTACATGAAATTTCTACTACAGGCACATGCGTGCTGATAGCACTAAATACAATAAGTACCATATGAATTGGCTGCTGTAAATACCTGTGCTATTTTGAAATTTGGTGATACTATGCTGGTATATATATTCGCCCACGCTTGTAATTTGGTCATTGTGCGGAATGCTGTAATATAAAATTTTTGTCAGGAGAAAATCTGAGAACCATGACTTGACAGGGTCGTGTTCTTTAAAAAGTCAGTTACCTGTCCCGAGTTTCGTATCAGGTAAGGTGCATTCATGGTTCATTATTCATCAAGTCTTCCTGAAAAACACTGCAAGAAAAACTTGTCTTCATTGGAAGGACCTGTGGTTAGTGCACATGTACGTGTTATCCTACATAAGCAGAGTCTTTCGACAATAACTCATCAGTTGCAATACAGCGCCTGTGTTTGCGTCTTTTTAAATGGGAATGATTGTGTTGTATTGTATACTGCTTCCTGTAAAGCGAAATAATGACTAAGTCGTTAGCTACCTGCTGTAACAAATAAAAAAACAAGATGCAACATTTTTTTTCTTTCAGTACTCTTCTTTCTGCCCCCACCTCCGCACACACACGCACACCAGAGCTATAAGCACCCAAGAAGGAAGAGGGGCTGTTAACGATTGCGCATTTGCCATTGCTTCTCAAAATGTTTCGGTGTGAGGGGGTTTATCGGAGCAGCGAGGATGTAATGTACGACAGGAATCAAAGGTGAACATTCGACATAAGCCTGTCTGTTTTGGAGAGAAACTGAAGGAATGAAAACTCCAACGAAAATTTATTTAAGGAAAACAAAAACCAAATGTTTCGAAGCTGGTCCGGCTTCTTCCTCGGGGGTGAGAGATTGGCTTCAAAACGTCATTTTTTAAATATGTCTTTGTTGGACTTTTCTCATTACTTCAATGTACGAATAGAAGTGGGGATGGTGGTAAAGGAAATGATTGCCCCAGTGGCTTTCACAATACTTCATTAGGCAAAATATTTTCTGTTTTCATCTTGCTGTGTAATCTCCTATAGCCTTCTCATGACTCTCGGCTAAGCTTGTTTTGTGCTCGGTAGCTCAGGGTGAGGTGAGTTTCCGCGAACCTTACCTGCCTTCCAAACTAGTTACTGCATGCAAGCTTCCCCTGAATGGATGAATCTGTGGTTGAAGAAAAAGACGCTATCTTTCCTTGCGAGAGCAGGGCTCAGTGGCTTAAAGGGAGGCGGGCGGAGTGGAGAAAAGTGTTTAGAAGTAGGAAGGAGGAGAGGGTTTGGAAGAACGTGACGGCCATGGCTGCCAGAGCAGAAAGAGAATAGGGGCCGTTGGCAGGGCAGTCCGAGTCGTACGACTTGGAAATGTGGAGCTGCAACCACGTACGCACATACCTATGGCCATTCCCACAAGAAAAAAATGTCCTAGATCACCTTCCATGGGCAAGAATACAGTACCTAGCTAAACGAGAAAACTAAAATAAGTAAAGAAATAACCGATAATCTAACCACCAATTGTCACCACAGCTGCGGAAGGAAAGAAGGAAAAACGTAATCCGCGACCTCGGCACCAGCGGCTACACAGAGGCATTTATTCGCAGAACACTGTGTATAAGAAAAGACACGGGAAACACGACACCAATGGCACTGCAACGACGCCGCATGTCGACCCAACTTGAGCGCAGGGAACAGCGAACGGAGCACAATGGCAGAACACTGCGACACTACTCGCAACATGTTTGCCCCATACCAGTCCCGAAGGCACGGTGTAGAGCTCGTTGCGATTTGTAGTCTTTCTGCATTCCTTAAAGAACACGAAAGATTGGGTGCGAGAAACTTGAGCGTGGAAAACGACCTTGCCATCAAGCCTTTCGCAGTGTGGACTGGAAAAACGCGATGATGGGTGAGGGACGACAGGAAGTTCTTACGCGCTTCAAAGATGACTATGAATGGAAAAGTGTTTAAATGGGAATGAAAAAAAATCTACAAAAACAAGGGCGTTGCTATGTTGTGTCGGTACAACAGAACTGCAGGCCTGTTGGAAAAAGATGGCAGCAATATCTCATAAAGAGACTCGAGAAATAAAGCCTCTCTGATTGCCGAGAGGTCAAAGAATTCTTCGACCACGTTTCAGCTTGAATAAATTTATTTCCGCGAGTGGTGAAGGATCACGTACGGCATGAACGGTGCGCTTCTGCCTGCTTCCTTCTTGAAATATGGCCGCGAGAATTTTCATGGTACCCTAAATTACGCAGCCGCTGTTTAATTGGTAGCAAGTTACATGACGAAAGCCCATGGTCTGTGTCATCGTACATTTTAACAAAACTTGAAATCCAGCCAGATGGCGCATTGCTATCGGGAAATTTTTAGCGCGAACTAATGCTTCCTCACGACGTTCACAAGCACCCATCCTGTCTCTCTCGTTCTTCTTAACGTCTTGTTTAGCGCTCACAACTATCCCGATTGCCACATTTATTCAAAAAAAAAAAAACTGAAGTGGCATCTGAGGACACAAGCAGTTCAACGCAATAGAGAGAGAACTGGTGCTCGATTGCTGACGAATCGTGCTGCTTTCTCGTCTTTTAAGCCACATTAATAATGAATCTGGAGCTTAGCGCTTCTTCTCCGCTGATTAGGTACATAATCATAGATCAAGCTCAGTGTAGATTCCGATGTCACGTAATAAAGGTGACCTGGAGTGGCACATGTGTCACAACAAGCTGCAGAAACCAATTCAATTCCTTCGTACCGTCATGCTCGTTTAATACAAACGTTTGTAGATTGGATTACAGAAACAACATTAAAAGAACGAGAAATATTTGATTCCTCCGTTAATTAGTAACGCACTTCATTATGTATTCTGTTCTCTGGGAGCAGATCACGTGATGAATTAACATAAAGTGTTGTTTCTATTTCACCACAGTCAGCGAATGGTGCACTCTACAAACACATCACCTACATTAAACTTCGTGCCAGCACAATGCATACAATCCTCAATTACATCGCCAAAAAAATGCGGGTTTCACGGAAAGAATTTCCTAATGCTTCGTTATATATTCAAACGTCAAATTTGAAAATAGCACCACCATGAACGGGATTAACTCCATGGCCGAATTTCACTGCAAAAAGCGCTTGAATAACTGCACCTTCCAGGTATGCAATAGACATTGCATGAGGTTTTAGATGTGTGGGGACATCATTAGTTCAGGTTACATTGTTTTAGCATAGAATTAGCTGTTTAGTCACGTTTACTATGCTTTTTTAATGTTAACATTTTACCTCATCGGTCATTTAGTGACGGTCATTTCATTTCCACATCCTTAAATGAGAGTTATGAATAGTTGATATCCAAGAATTTTTTTAAATATATATGACTGGTGTTTATCAAAGGACCTAGAATGAGTTCCGGGGAGGGAGAGATATGAAGTTTTATCATTTGAAAAATAAAGTTTCGGCTTTACAAACCGGAACGTCAATATGACAACACGGGACGCCATAGTAGGAGGTTTTAAATATTCGGAACCATGGGTCGGCAAAATAAATAGAGCCTACATAGACTCGCTCAGTAAATGTGCTTTTATCTTAGGACTCGATATAGGGCCCAGACTATAGCCGGTATTTTGGTCACATATAGGTGACCAAAAATATTTTTCTCTGCAAAACATTTTCGCAATAGACTGCTTTCAATGGAGTAAATCATCCCGACATTTTTTGAATACACCTGAGGTAGCCGCCAAAACACTTTGGACGTTTGGCGTGGAATGACCGATCAAACTTTCCGTCGATACCTATCACTTTTCGTCTCCACTGTCTCTTTCTAAGTTCGCGTTCTTCCTTTCTCGACATTCAATTTCACAGTAATTTAAAAAATACACATTATAATGGTTCTATAGAAGAAAATTGCTTGTGCTATACACATCTTAAATAAAACTTGGCCGTGCACTTACGCCCCATCTCTCTGTTTTGTATCAATCATTTGACCGTTCTCATCTTACTTACCTTATTGCCACGTGGTTGCGACGGCAAAGAATATGGTACTTGGGTTGCTCAAGTCGACACTTTTTATTTCGTGAACATGTGCCTAGAAAAGTACAAAGTGCTAGAAATTCACGCTTTACGCAGATAGCGGTGGTCAGAGCATTGGTCGTCGGTAAAATGATCTGCGCGAAGGTACGTCACCATTTATACGCGTAGCATTCATATCGTAGGTGTCTCAAGCTTATCAGAAGATTCTAAAATAATGTAGAGTTTTCGCAGACAGCCAAGCGTCCTTTGCGAAAGGCAACTGATTAATATGTGGTGTTTAACGTTTCAAAACCACCACATGATTATGAGAGATGCCGTAGTAAAGCAGTCCAGAAATTTTGACAACCTGGGGTTCTTTAACATGCACCCAAATCTGAACACATGGGCCTACAGCAATTTCTCCTCTATCTAAAATGCAGCCGCCACAGGCGTGATTCGATCGCGCGACCTGCGGGTCAGCAGCCGACTACCTTAGCTACTGAACCAGTACGGCAGTGCCTTCGCGCAAGACAGTGACATAAAAATACAAGCGAAGTGGCAGTATAATAATGTTGCGATAAAACTTCAGCAGATGCGACAGGCTCCACTGTGGATGCTATTTTCATACAGAACCGTCAGCGGATAGCCCCGCGTTGCTAGGTGGATCGACGTCTTTGGGTATTTCGAGTAGGCTAAGTTTCTACCTTAAACATACGGCATGACGACAGCACTCAAGTTGACTGTAAACTTTAGCGAAACGAAGTGCACGCTTCGGTTGGATGATATGCATGTTATTAAGGAGCTGTTGTGTATTCCTCAAAGGTCGAGAACATCAATGGTCGAGCGAACCTTCATTATCACGTGCTGGATGAAAGGAATATATCTATGTAATGTTTACAGCCAGCCTATAGACCGCAACTGACGGTGTGGGCCGACATCAGCCGCGGTCGCGCGACCATTTGCGACTGGCGACCAGACTGCGAGCGACGTTCACACCCGCAAGGCTTCATGCGAGCGACCGGAAGTCGCAAACCCGGATAGTCACGTACAGATCTCGTTATCAACGAGAACTTGGGCGACCGGCGACGATCAGCTGATCAGATACGGAGCCATCTGATTGATTGATATGTGGGGTTTAACGTCCCAAAACCACTATATGATTATGAGAGACGCCGTAGTGGAGGGCTCCGGAAATTTCGACACCTGGGGTTCTTTAACGTGCACCCAAATCTGAGCACACGGGCCTACAACACTTCCGCCTCCATCGGAAATGCAGCCGCCGCAGCCGGGATTTGAACCCGCGACCTGCGGGTCAGCAGCCGAGTACCTTAGCCACTAGACCACCATGGCGGGGCAGACAGATACGGAGCCCGCTGAGCGCGATGCGTTTGTTTTTGACGGCTGTGTTTGCGTAGCGTTCTCCCGGCAGCATCATAGACTTCGAGTCGAGTGATGAAAAAGAGGTTGTGGCGGTGCTGATGTGCTCAGCCAACGTGTCAGCGCTGGCAGCACGAAAGCCTTCAAAGCAAGCAAGGCGGTGGCGGGTGAGACCGCCCCTTCGCTCGCGAGAAGTGGCTGGCCACACAGGGCGTCTGCTTCCCGGCTTGCGCTCGCACGACGAGGAGTATTTCCGAAAGTAAGTTTATGGTTGTTTTACGTACTTATAAGATAGTGCATAGCATGTTATCTCATTCTCTTTTTGGTGGTGAGCTTCATGCGGATGCCGCCACGAACGTTCGATACTTTGCTCGAACTGCTGCGCCCCGCAATATCCAAGCAGGACACAAACCACTGGCCTACAATTTCGGCGCACGACTGCCTGGCCATGACCATTACGTAAGAGCGTGTGGTTTGAAGATTAATATGCTGTGGCTTGTGGCTGCGCTTCGCTTGTAAGGAAGTTTCGCTTGGGCGGATAGAACGAATTGCATTTATGACGTATGCGGGCTCGATGGTGCAGTCGTTTCTGCGGTCGGCAGTTTAGGCGTAAATGAGGGGTTTCATTACGGCCGCATCGATCGCCTTTAGCTGGAGGCGAAATGCACTTAAGTTGGCGCGTTTGTTGCGCACGTACGTTAAGAATCTCAGCTGGTGAATATTTCAAAACCATCTGTTGTGGCTTATTGCGTAATGAGTACGTGGTTTCCGCTTGTAAAATCACAGAAAATGGGATTCTGCGCTACACAATGACATTACATTGTGGACGTGTCAGTTCCCGTTTTCTGTTATCCCGACGCACAGGTACTATATAGAGCGCAATTATGATGTTATAAAATAAGTGAAACACAATCCTCTGCTTTGCGAGTACAATTATGCACAAATTGTTAGGACAAATTGATGTGCTGTTCGAGGCACTCAAAGAGTATTCATGCCAAAAATATTTTTCAGCATCGAGGAGGGAGGAGGTTCAACCAACCACCCTTTATGTATCTGCATGCACGACGGTGTGTGTTTGCACAAGTACACATGCGAAATTTCTGACAAACGTTGGCAGCGTTTAACCCCTGCACCTTGCTACAATTATACGTATGTTCTGTTAAAATGACAGTGACCCAATACACTGTGGACAGTAGCGCAGTGGCAAAACGTATTGTGGATGGTAGCACATTGTGTGAAAGTAATTGAAACAATAGACTTGAGTGATGTAGGTTTTGCGAAATAGGTTCTCCTTGAATTTACAGCTTTTCAGAAATCCATGCTAAGCAAATATCTACAGGTACGTTTAGGTTACCCTTCTTCAACCTGAGTGATATGAGCACGTACGCTCTTCCATGAAAAGGTTGATGCATGCTTATGATTCGCCAAAATGTGTAGGCACAGAAATATTCACTGTATATACGACAGCTTGCAGAGTGCACAAGCAGTGCGACTGTTCGCGACCAGTTGCAAATGGTCGCCCGACCGCTCCTAGTCGCCGGTGTGCACCAGCCCTAATTAGGTTTAACTGTACAGGGCAATCGTTCTCTCAAAAGTGTACAATGTTTTTGTCCAAATGCGAGCAGTTGCTGACCTTGGCTGTCATGGAACTTGACATATCGAAATTTCTAAATTTAGTCAGTAAATATGCATTCTATCAGAAGCTGTGATGATGCCGTAGAAAATAGACAGCAGAGGTAGCGCTCACTAATACATAAAAATGAGGAACACTTTGGCAATGTAGCGTCATGACTACGACACTGAAATGCAACTATGCGTGAAATTTTCAAGCTCAGCATGCTCCTTTTACAGTGTGTGTCTTTCATCATGGCTGTGCCGACAGAAATTTCACATGGCACTTACGCGTTGTAGGTATGCCAAGGAAGTGCGAGATAAATTGGCGCACTACTTTGTCACAGACAGTCAGGTGCCTTGGCAGGACAAAGTGGTGAACAGCACTTGAGGCGTACAAGGTGAAGGTGGGTTGTAAATGCATTTTATTGCTTACAGAACTTATGTACATAGCATTTTCTTAAGATAAACAATAAAAAGAAAAATCACCCGTGACACAACAGATACATTACAGGGAAAACTGTCATGTCCAAATATTGCCATGAAAACACAAAAATAAATAATTCATGTTAAAATATTTGAGTTATTGCACGGTTATCACTACAATTATCACAGAAATAAGTTGCCCTAAAGGGGTCATGACACTCAATTCTCAACCATAATGTCTGTTGTATGAGCTGATTCTTGTATGTTCACATACAAGCTGGCAAAATTCGAGCGATTTGGTCAAGCTGCTAATTTTTAATCGCATAATTTTATAAACGAGCTAGTGGCCTGACAGTTGGGCAATACTGACGCACACACTATCCATGACATCACGAACCCCTTGCTCGACAAGTTGCTGCACAGTGTGCATTCTGGCAGACGGTCGTGTTCCGTCATCAACTGCGCTTGCAATCAAATTTTTTCACATTGTTGAACTCTCCACTAAAGCTAAATGACTTCCAGGGGTCGAAACATGGCTACTGTGTCAGCAATGAAGCACTGGTACTTGCAGCAGATAATTTCGGATGTCAAAATGGGTCCTGTGAATGTGCAATGCGTATATCATTTGCCATTGCTCCTTCGGCTTGTGACGTCTCGCACGCCATGACAAAATGGCGGTCACTTGTGGTAGGTTGAGTTTTAGGAGCCGAGCACTTCTACGGCATATTTTTGACTAAAATGATCTCTTAAGGCCCCTTTTCACACGTGTACTAGCACATTTTACTCTGTAGTTTTGTTTTTTGCTGACAACCGTCAATTGTTGAGGGACCAGTCATGACCCCTTTAAGTTGGGACTAGAAAAGTGAACACAAGATAAAAAAAGGTGGGTGTCATTGACATTATATAAACACTTCAATTTGCTTCACTGCTCTGACGCAATTTTGCCTCTGCTTCATACAGCATAAGTTCTACTGCATGCATTAAATCTTGTGCAATGTGCACTGGTAGCTCTCTGAGCCGTGCATCGGTACGTAGAGCGAAGAAACCAATGTTATCTTTTTTGATGACCCCCTTGTTCGCTCTGATGTGTTCAAGGTGCTCCATGCACGCTTGCGCCACAGCTGCATGGCTTGTGCCCTCTCCTGCATTGCTGCAAAGCAAGTGTGATCTGCGATTCATGCATGTGAATGCTTTAAGGTTGCATTGTTACTTCGTAAAGCACCATTTAGCAAAAAAAAAACAGTGTGAGAACAACAAGGTAGAAACAGAAGAAACAATACAGAGCACTGACATTCAACTAATGTTTGTGATTTTCGGCACTAAGAAAGAAAAAAAGATAGAGGAGCTGAAGCAAATTAAATAGCACACTTAAAAGATAAATGTGTCAATAGGGCGTCTACCTCTCTGTGAGAAATAAATGGGCTTTTGATCTTTGAAACTGACACTCGTGTTTTGGGACAGGGTGTTGATGTTCTGATATTAACGTCTAAATATTACGGTAGTTACATGGGTTCTGTCTGCCTTAGTATAAATGTGCCCACAATAAAAACATCAGTTTAAAGTCGGTGCTCTGTCTCTTCTGTTTTTACCTTGTCGTTCTCACACTCTTTTTTGTTACTATGTCTGTGTACCAGCTTGACCGAGCGTTAGCCTTATAAAGTTTTGTATTTTGTAGCATGCCCAGAATTGTCAGAAAAAAATCTGCAAGTTTATCCTCAAAGAGTTAGCGGTATATCTCACCTAGCGCCCTCGCAGGTCCGTTGTCGTCTTGACGAGCGTGACCTGCAGTGAATTATACATATTGCTTAAATGTACAGAAAGAGATCTTTTTTCGAAAAGTTGTGACTGTGATCTCTTGCCAGGAGTACCTAAAATAATTTTTTCGTTTACACACCGTTTTGATGGTGGCTGCTCTCTTGAGGTGGTTGCTGAAGCATCACTGCAGAAGGAGGCAGTATTATTATACAACTTATAAAGTGTTACAATTGCATGCAGCAGAATCTGGTGTGAAAACATTAGGCACATTCTCCAAATGTGCTAGAACATGAAGAAGGTTACAAAACATGTTTTCAAGATTTAATAGATTGGCTATCTATGCATGCCCTTCATTTGTCATTATTTAGGTGGATTCATAATGGTTTTACTCATGGCTGCAGGTGTCGACACCAGTCTCCTCAGCCGTATCAGGGGTACGTTCCGGTTCCGCTGCATGGCTTGGCCGAGGCGGTGATCTGCAGTGATGAAAACTTCTCTCTATGTATTTGATGATTCCACTAGTACATGAACAGTTTTAGGCATTCTTTGGGAGTTAAAATGCCATTATGATTTCACTCAACACGAGGGTGTTTTACACTTGCGTTACCTCTTGATTGAGTACTGCTGTATGGAAGGTGTGCATACAGAAGTTTAATGTGCCTATTATGTTAATAAAATGCTATGTAGGCTGCGCATCTAAATGAGAACAAGAAATATTATCACGGAGATGAAGTAAAGGTAGAGGAAGAACTCAAGCAGCCGATAAGCACGCGAGGGTGTTAATCAGCCATTGTGAATCTTGCCTGTGGGTTTTCCCCTGCAAACGCATTTTGTACAAAAGTCTCTAACCCTGTAACAATATCTCACTGGCTATGTGAATGAAATTTATACAGTCAACCCTAAATGGCTGTGCAAACGATGTGTCTGATGAAGCTGTGCCTGCTGTCATTATGTTTCTTGAACACATGCTGCATACGACTTTTGCAGCATCATTTTACTGCTACGAATGAGTGAATGCTTCACATTATTCAGCTCACTTGTATTGCAATCAGCGCTGGGCACTTGTTCATAATGAATTGACATGAATGTGTTGCCAGTGTGTGCAGATAATGCATTAGTTTGCTTAATTGCGGCCTGTCACTGATGAATACTTTGCTTTTTCAGAAATATATGACATTGTACAATAATCACATTCACACAGAAACAATGCCTGTGCCCTCATGTATTCCTGTGTGCTTCTGTTCAGTGTTGAGTGCTGAATGTATTTAAAAAAATGCAGTGGTTTGGGCAAGCTAACGACCTGAACACCGCCTTTCAAGCACGCTTGTATTTTTCATAATTTTGCAAAGTACAATCACCTAGTAATAAAAAATAATGTTTCTAGGTTCAAGTCCATGCGTGTACAGCTTCAAGTGCAGGCACATGGTACTGAAAATTTTTGTGCATGCTCACCTCTCGTTAGCCTCTTCTGCTGTGATGTGGCTGCTGCAAGAGAACATGCAACATGTGATTATGTCAGTGCTATTGTGTGCATCTTTAGAGCATTTTCACTGTTTTGCTACAATATAAGTACTTATGCTGCATTCTTGTAATGAATATGTGCAATGCTTGTCTATGAACAGCCTCATGACACATGCAATAAGCGATCTCTTTAGACTTTTAGATTTTGTATTAAGCCTTCCATCTCTTGCTAAATGAGAGCCGAGAATGAAACAGAAGTACACTCAATTCTCTCATTCTTACTATCCTGTCTTCAATATTCTGTTTTGTGAAGCTGTCCACGTGCCACTTGTACAGTATGCTATATTTTTTCCGTTGTGCTGATGCATTGTGCTATGCTAACCAAAACATTTCATTTTCTGTTCAATGGAGGGTAAGCATTATTCATTACCTTTGGTCAATGGCACTCATGTTGCACAGTACCCTGAAAGAATGATGCACAGAGTTATTCTTCGTAGCTGTAGCAGAGTTATTCTTCGTAGCTGTAGCCACAATTATTCAACATCAAAACAGCCCATTGCCACCATGTTCATGATCACATGCATGCCCACTGTGAATTACCTCTTGGGACTTCTATGTTTATGTGCAGCGTACTTATGTGTATTGATATGTGTGTATTTATGTGTATGTATAACAGTCATGTGAATTAAATCAACTTTTTTTTTTGTTTAGTAGTCAATAGTCAGCTAATATTGAACTTACGCAACAGGCTCAGATTCTCCTTCCATTAATTCAAGCATGGCCTCAAAATGGGGCCATTTTATTGTTGGAATGTCGGCTGCTCCGGCTCCACTTCTTTGTCTTTCACGTATGTCTTGTTGTTTCCCTTTGAAGATTCGCACAGCTTCTTAAATCGTTTCTCAACAAGGACACCTGAAAACAAAACCCTTGCTGTAAGAATGTATTGTGCATACTGTATCGCTGATAAATTTTCTACTTTATTTCAGCACAATTGTGAGCGGTCTTTATTTTCTTTGCCCAGATCATTTTGGCTGCAGCACCCTATAAATCTGAATATTGGGCATCAAAATGAATCGCATGCCATCTAAACTTAAGTATTGGTAGGGGCTTAAATATTGCAAAATCTCTGCCCATGATTGAGGGAACCTGCCGCCGAGGGTTCCAGAAATGCCACCCACCTAGTGTTTTGGACCGTCCACCTACATGTGCACGACATCACAGCTGACGCAATGATTAGTTGCGCAAAGAGTTATGTACACTGTTTCTTGAAGGTAAGCATGTCTGCCAAGCTATTGTAACAAAGAGGCTGTTTATACTGTCGGCAATTGAAGTTCACTTGCAAAAAGTCTATTTCATGAACCAGCACATGATCTCTTTATCACCTTCACAGTGAAGCTTTCTAAGCATTACTGCATTGTGCAAAACTCCACAGTTGAGTATATACAATTGGTATCGGCCAAGCGCAACTGTCGTGTACAGCGGGAGCGATTGTTGTCAAACAAAAGCAAACATGTTAAATAACTTGAAAAGAACGATGAAACTAACTAGAGCAAGATGACAATTTTTGAGAGAAAGAAATACAACAAACATAGTATATGACTCAAAGTGTAACATAGAGAGAGCGAGAGAAAGGAAAATATAAGAAAATAAAGGGACCAAAACATGAAAACATACCAACACATAGAAGCAGACATGAAAAATTGACTTTAAAGTATAGGAACAAAGAAAACAAACAAAAACGAGGCACAGTTGGAAGCGGAGAGATATAACCTCTGGGAATAAAGGAATAATCGAAATATAAAGGCGCCAATAGACAAAAACACAGGAGAGGAAAAGAACAGTCGTGAAGAAACGAGGATTAGATATGGGCCACATTACAGAGGAATAAATTCCCCCATCTGTGCTTTCCTTCAGTGTTCGCCCAGCCACTAGAACACTACCATATCTTTTTTTTTTTTCTACGATTGCATGTCATTTGGCATCAACAGCATGTCTAACTCCCAAATCCGGACATTTGAGAGTGCTGCTAAACATGTTTTGTATGTCTTAATTACACGCTCCTCTATGGAGTGCACAAAATGCGCTCAAAGCAGAAGCTACTTTGCATTCATTTTCAAAACAGCACAACTGCAATGCATAGGCAGAATTAAAGCGTAACACCCCCCCCCCCCCCTCACCGCGCACTAGATATTATGCATTGCAAATGCCGCACGTTCACAAAAGCACACATTCCCTTGGCCAGACGACGACGTACAAACACAGCAAGGAGCATGCGCTAGGTGAGTTGGCAACTGCGAGCAGTATTTCGAACGTCTGAGCTTTATTATCAGCTATACATTGTTCTGTCCCGTCGATTTCGATGTTAAACACGGAAAGTCGCGAGAACAAACGTGCACACAACTGCGCTCGCATACATCACAGTCAATACATCTCATGCAAACTAACCATGTAACCTTGCAGTACAAATACCAATATTTTCATTGTTCATTCATTGGCAACGCCAGCCATGCAGTACACACCTGTTCTTGCTTATATAGCTACTCAAACAAAAAATCTCGGTACTTACTCGACATGCCGAACATGCTTCCGATCTCTGCCCAAGCCCGGTCCTTCTTTGTCCGATCTTTAAAAGAAGGGTGCCGCTTGTCATACAGATATGGGTACATTTTAATCGCGTCGATGAGGAGCTCGGCCGAGTACCCAAAGCTGGCTGTGGTGGCATTCGCCTGATGCGAGGAAAAAATCCATGGAGGAACGTACGTGTCGTTTGTACCTCACGGCAGTAGGCAAGTGCAACGAGAAAAAAAATAATAACATACGAGGAGGCCGGATGTAAACAAAGACTGACGTCACTTCTGGTCTTCGCTGATTGGTTAAACTGTTTTGCGACTGCAGTCGCGCGACCAAAAAATCGGTCAGGAAGCGACTGGCCAAAACAGTCGCTTTGCGACCATGACGATAGTTATAGCGCGAGAACAAAACGACGACACAGAGACAAGAAGGATACGAAAGACATCGTCGTTTTGTTCTCGCACTATAACTATCGTCATGCCATACCAACTAGCCCAAGCTGCCACACTTCTAAGCTTTGCGACCGTTTGCGACTGCTTGCGACCAGTCGCAAATGGTCGCGCGACCGTGGCTAGTCACCGGTGTGCACTAGCCTATCCGTTACAGTAAAAAGTAACTAAATACGTTACTCTAATAAAAAAAGGGGGAACGTTTCACGGTAACGTGAAACGTTCCCTTTTAGGTAACGCATTACCGTAACCGAAAAAAACACGACGAATGTTACCTCTGCCGTACCTCCAGAATCGTCAGTTTTAATCAATGTGTCTTTGCTGCAGAAACCCACAATGAGAATTTTTAAATTTCAAATTTATGTTTCACACATACTAACCCAAGCAAGGAACATACTCAATGTTCAGTTAACGAGAATTATTTGTACCAATGTGCTGAACCTTAGCAATGTTATATAGAGGCTTAATGACGCCTGCCCATGTGATGGCTTCTGACTCTGCAGTGACCCAGGGTGAAACCATTTTTTTTTCATTGGAGCATTATACACAAAGTGAGGTTCCATAATCTACGGTATTCACAAAGAAGCTATCATTGATCCTATGAAGCACGATCTATGATCCTATGAAGCTATCATTGAACTCTCAAAAAATTTACAACAATCGGCCTTTTCTTGATCCTTCAGCACCTTCAATAAAGCATGTCGAAATAAGTACTGTTGGTCCTAGCACCGAAATGGCCCGCCGCGCGCCAGTAGGCAATCATGGAGGCCTACGGAGGCCTATATTGGTGCCTTTTTATTGGGGAGGGGGGAATATTGGGAGATGTCGTGGGGAGGAGGGGGACACTTGCAAGTTTGTGACACCAGATGTGGCTTGCAGACGCGTGTCTAGAAAAATCACGAAGGCGCACACACATTTTGCAATGGCAGCTATTTTGTTTTAATATTTAACAGGTTTTATTTTTGTTTATATAAGAATTAAAATCATGCCTAGAAATCAAATTGACAAACGAACGTAGGTTTCCAGCACTCGTAATTGCATTCTTCTATTGAGTCTTTTCCGGAACCAGTCGAGAGTGGCAGTTGCGATTTCAATTGTCTCACACGTCTGATGGGTATTGAGCACGTGTACACGCAACAAAAAAAACATTAAAAAGTTGAATGTTTTATACATGCTTATCAAGCATTCTTATTTGGGATGTTTTTAAGAGATTTTTTCAATGGGGCCCACTTGAAAGGGGCGTTCCCCTCCCCTCACCGAGCACAAAAGGGTCGGGGAGTCAACGTTCTCTGCAGGCGTGGTCGATGGGCCTCCAGGTCGTGACCAGTGTGGACTGTGTATCTGAGCAAATATTGCATTTGCTCTCATCTGCACATATGGCCATCGACAGGTTTTTGCCTGGGGGGTAAGCAAATCCTTCTTTCAACTTGTATCATGGCTGAGGGAGGGGGTCGTGTTGGTGTCGCTAGAGTGGGTAGCAAGTGCTGGGGCGGCTTGAAGGGGTCAAGTGCCCCTTTTGCACCACGTGCCTCACCCACGCCCATGTCTACACTTGATTCATTGAACACTGCGGTGAGGACTAGTTGACTAAATGCAAAGATTTGTTTTCTTCCGCATCTTATACCGCTACATAAAACATTCTCATATTGTGAAAAGTAGGTATTTCGATTCGTTTGAAGGAAAGTAACATTCAAGGCATGACAGATACTCAAAAGAGCGGTTTCCTGCAATCGAAATAAGAAAAGTCGTGGCAGAGGTGCTTCTTTTTTTTTTTTGTGCAGCGTACAATGTAGAAGTGAGATCGAATTCGGAAAAAGCGAACTGAGTGACGTGCGTCGGTGCTTGCTCAATGAAAGAAGGTTTCAGGAAGTATGACGTAGCCAACAACATAAACAAACTGCTGCATCTTAAATTAAAAAAAAAACAAGCAATGTGCTGCACATTCGTGGTAGAGCATGGACATAAATTGAAATACGCGTTTTTTATTATAAAAGCGAAATAAAAACTATTTTACAAAACGCTTTGCATTCATCGTGATGTCGACACATCTGTGGAGTGTCATCGGTGCTATTTGGATGAAAATTCCTGAATTTCAACTAATTCAGTAACCTCTGGCAGAACAACCTTTTGAATTTTTAGTTTCGGTTTCCGCGCCGCCGATGAAAATTGGCCGCGCGCCGCCGCCGATAAATTAACCAGCGTGCGCCGACAACGCCGCCGCCGCCGACTATGAACGACCCCCACGCCGCCGCCGGTCGAAATCACCTCGGCGCACACCTCTACTACACTGTACCCGCGCTACAGTGTGATGAACGTGCCGGTATCATAGCTCTATGCCGGTATAGTGGCTAGAAGGGTGGTGGTAGTGGTTAGAAGAAAGAGGAAAAAGGCACCTAATTTCTGTCTGCCTTCAGGCGACACGGCGCAGTGTCTTATAGGGGTGGGGGGAAGGAGGGATAAAAAAATAGAAGAAAAATAGACGAAGAAGAAGACAGGCAAGCGACGGAAAAAGAAGGAGATAATGGCTAGAAGGGGAGGTGGGAGCATCGCGCGCTACGGAGGTTGGCGGAGAGGGTGTCAGTTGTTCATGCCGACGAGCGGTGGCGCGCGTGTCGTTTTTTAGGTGCCGGCGCTCACGTTCTTTAACGCCGTATTATGCTTAAAGTCAGATATCCTGTCGGGGCTGGAGGTTAACCAAAAGGCAGTCGGCAGGTTAGCTCTGGGAGCTCACAGTAAGACTACAAACGAGGCTGTACAAGGCGATATGGGTTGGGCTTCATTTGAGGCGAGGGAAGCACAAAGTAAAATACGGTTTGAGGAGCGACTTAGACATTTAGATGAGAAGAACTGGGCAGCCAGAGTGCACAGATACCTGTACCTGAAGAGTGTGGACACCCAATGGCGGAAGAGGACGCGAAAGCTGGCGACTAAATATAACTTGACCGCGGCAAATAAGCAAAGGGGGCCAGTTAAAAAGCAAGTGAGGGAAACAGAGACGCTCATGTGGAAAGAGAGGATGGAAAAGAAGGGATCGCTGGGAATCTACAAGGCAAGCAAACAAGAGATCCGGAAAGAGAACTTTTATGACAACAATAAAGGTAGTGCGTTGCTCTTTGAGGCGCGGGCTGGCTGCTTGCGAACTCTAACTTACAGGAGCAGATATTCGTCACAGGATGAGACATGTGTTGGATGTGGCATAAATAAAGAAACAATCGACCACATAGTCATGGAATGCCAAAAGATTCAGCCGGATAGAAATGGGGGGGAAGGTCACACTTCCTGAGGCGCTGGGCTTCGCGGTTGATGGAAGCATTAACTGGTCAGCAGTAGGTATTACTAAGCAGCGGCTGGAATATTGGTGGAGGAAAAGCAGAGAAGTCGATAAAATAACATCCCAGCCAAGAGTAGCGGCTGGGCAAAATTAAAAAGACATCCGAGTTGAGGAACAGAATTTAAACTCGAACTATTAAGGTAGGCTAGATGGCGCATGCCGTCACCCCAATTCAAAGGGAAGGCCTGTAATCATCATCATCATCATCAGATCTTCAAAATCTTCAAAAATTGGCTGACATTTGTGGTGATGAGGCAACGTACCTAGGCCTACATTTTAACCCACAGAAATCTGGAGTCATGGTGTTCAACGAGGAAGCTCATGTAGCACCAATAAGGATACAACAGGAAGACATACCATTAGTAAATAAGTACAAATACTTGGGGATCTGGCTTAATGAAGGAAAAGGCTACCTGAATGCTCATTAAGAACACCTCAAACTGAAAGGGGGACGAAATGCGGCAGTAATGAAACATAGAGCACTTTGGGGACACAATAAGTACGAGGTAGTACGAGGCATCTGGAAAGGGGTAATGGTGCCGGCGCTCACGTTCTCTAATGCCGTATTATGCTTAAAGTCAGATATCCTGTTGGGGCTGGAGGTTAACCAAAAGTCAGTCGGCAGGTTAGCTCTGGGAGCTCACAGTAAGACTACAAACGAGGCTGTACAAGGCGATATGGGTTGGGCTTCATTTGAGGCGAGGGAAGCACAAAGTAAAATACGGTTTGAGGAGCGACTTAGACATTTAGATGAGAAGAACTGGGCAGCCAGAGTGCACAGACACCTGTACCTGAAAAGTGTGGACACCCAATGGCGGAAAAGGACGCGATTGGATAGGATAAACTTTTATCTGGTCCTCCAAAACACAGATCACTGTGTTGCGGGCAGCTCCCACGTGGGGACTGAGATGCCAAGCTCCTCAGTCGCCTCGCGGGCTTGGTGGACAGCCCAGAGCTGATCTGCCAAGGACGAGCTGCGGATTGCCGCCTCCCATCTGGCAGAGGTGATGTGCGATAAATGAGCGAATTTGGTGCACTGCCAGAGCATGTGTTCTAATGAAGCTATTTCCCCACAATGTGGACAAAGATTACTTGGACGCGAAAGCTGGCGACTAAATATAACTTGACCGCGGCAAATAAGCAAAGGGGGCCAGTTAAAAAGCAAGTGAGGGAAACAGAGACGCTCATGTGGAAAGAGAGGATGGAAAAGAAGGGATCGCTGGGAATTTACAAGGCAAGCAAACAAGATATCCGGAAAGAGAACTTTTATGACAACAATAAAGGTAGTGCGTTGCTCTTAAAGGCGCGGGCTGGCTGCTTGAGAACTCTAACTTACAAGAGCAAATATTTGTCACAGGATGAGACATGTGTTGGATGTGGCATAAATAAAGAAACAATCGACCACATAGTCATGGAATGCCAAAAGATTCAGCCGGATAGAAATGGGGGGAAGGTCACACTTCCTGAGGCGCTGGGCTTCGCGGTTGATGGAAGCATTAACTGGTCAGCAGTAGGTATTACTACAGTGAACTAGTAGTATTACTAAGCAGCGGCTGGAGTATTGGCGGAGGAAAAGCAGAGAAGTCGATAAGATAACATCCCAGCCAAGAGTAGCGGCTGGGCAAAATTAAAAAGACATCCGAGTTGAGGGACAAAATTTAAACTCAAACTATTAAGGTAGGCTAGATGGCGCATGCCGTCACCCCGATTCAAAGGAGAGGCCTTTATTCATCATCATCATCAGATGCCCCTCTGGGCCGAAGCGGAGCATGTGCGTTTCCGCGGCTTGCGTTCGTACTGTTCGCACGATGCTCGAAGTTTTGAAGCCTCTTCACACCGCATATCGTGATGGCTAAACCAGTGAAGCGCCAGACTCACTGCTTCGCGCCCGGATGCTCTACCGGGTACGTTTCAGCCCGAAAGGCAGGTGTAAAAAGGTCTGTTTTTACCGCACCGAACGATGAGGACTGGCTGAAAGCATGGCAGCGGTACGTTCCACGTGGTGACAAACTGCTCGACCGAACTGCAGTCCTGTGCGAGTTACACTTCCAGCAACGGTTTATTGTGAGAGATTACACCCACATCGTGAATGGTGAAGTTGTGAAAATTCCTCGCGGCCGCCCATGCCTTACCGACGATGCAATACCGTCGATCTTCCCAAACACGCCGAGTTATCTCTCTAAAAAGCTTCCTCAGAAGCGCAGCTCCCGGACATCGAGAGGAGAAGTGCTCGGCAAAAAAAAGAAAAGTGAACGATAAAAACGAACTTCCTTCGATGGAGCACGATTCTTCCTTAGATGTGACAACGAACGGTGAACAGTGTTCCCGGCGCGTCGTGTACAGTGGAAAAACTGGAGCATATGAAAGGTGAGAAGCTTCGAAGCAAATACTGGTCGATGTGCCTACTTGCGGATGCCCCGAACGCTGTTGCGTTTACTGTTTGTGCTCAAGATGGTGATAGTGTGTGCTCCAAGAAACTGGTGTTGTGCTCTGCTGAGGATACTTGCTATCATTGTGTAGTGTTTGTGCAAGGGAAAGTTGTAAAAAAAGTGGACGTGTTTGATGTGAATGCTGTGGAAAGCCTCCTCCACTCCATCAACGAGATGGTTGTGTGCTCCGGTTTTGAGCAAGGTGCTATTCCACTGGAGCGGCTTAACAGTTCCAATCAATCAAAATACAGAACGCATGGAAACAAGTTGTACAGCAAAAGTTGCTCAGGCATGTCTCAAGATCAAAGGCCTTGTATACACTGCAGGTATCTAAGGAAACTGCTTTTGAACCAAGCATCCTATAAGAAGAGAAAAGCTAGAGTGGCTACTGGTTACCGTGCTTCGAAGAAACTAATTATGCGGGGAAGACAGTTGAGGCGAGAAAAGGCAAAAGTCAGTGAACTAAAGGAAATGCTTGCGAAAATGAAGCAAAGTAATTCTGCCCTCTCTGAATCAAACCTTCAGGAGAGTCTGTCTAAGCTGCCTGAGAAACAGCGGCAGCAGGTACAAACATGCTTTGAAGCAGCGAAAAGGAAAGGAACACAGGGGATGAAGTACAGCGATGAATGGCTTCTGGACTGCATTATAATGCGCATGAAAAGCCCAAAGCTGTATGAGCATATTCTAAAGCATAAAATAATGGTCTTGCCCAGCAAGAGTTGTTTGAACAAGTACGTGAGAAATTATAAGAGCAACTTTGGGTTCAATGATAATGTTTTTGCTGCCATCGAAGAAAAAACCAAAAGTATAGACGAGTTTCACAGGCACGGAGGTCTCTTAATTGACGAGCTGAAGCTCTCGGAGAGCCTCAAAATGACAAGCAGTGGACTCATCGAAGGTTTCGTTGACTTGGGCAAATACACTTCTCTAGATCAAAGAACACAAACGTGTGATCACGGTCTAGTAGTATTGTACCAGCCATTTTCAGGCAACTTTCAGCAAATCTTAGGGGTTTTCGGCTCCCATGGAAATGTCAAGGCAGATGTGCTTGCAAAAATAATTGGCGATGCAACACTAACTGCCGAGAAGTCTGGGCTTTTTGTGGATTTTGTGACCACAGATGGTGCATCCTGGAACAGGAGTATGTGGCGACAATTTGGCATCAAGGGTTCTTCAAAGTCAGTTGTTTGCAAAGTGAAGCACCCTGCAGATTACAGCAGAAGTCTGCACTTCTTATCAGACTTTCCGCATCTTGTGAAGTGCGCCCGCAACAGCATTGTGTCGACGGGTCTCCAGGTGCCCGAAGGAAGGGTCAGGATAGATGTTGTGAAAGAGGCATGGAAGTGTGACAATAGGGACATTGTGCGACTTAAAGCAATGCCTCGTGTCACAAGAGTCGTCATCGATCCGAACGGATTTGAAAAAATGAAAGTGAACTATGCCTTCACTTTTTTCAGTGATGAGATGGTCAGGGGGTTTGTATGCATATAAGGAAGAGATCGAGAGAGTATGGGGCGTTGGCTCTAGTGATGCAACAGTGTCATTTATCATAAGAATGGCTAGGCTGATTGCAGCCATGACTTCCCGCTGCAGCCGCGGTGCCATGCTTCCCAACTTGCCAGTCCTGGCTGAAGTGGAGTAATTTATTGCATATCTAGATGCGTGGGAAGGAAACGTTAGAAAGCTGGGCTTCTTCAGCCAGGGTACTGCAGAAGGGCTTCGCGTTACTCTGAAAAGCACCATGTCGATTTTTGAATATCTCACAAAAGAGCTTGGTTACAAGTACTTGCTGACATCAAGACTAAGCCAGGATCCTCTGGAGAATGTGTTCGGAATCTTGCGGCAAATGTCCGGAAGCAACGACCACCCGAAGCCAACCCAGTTTCTGCTTTCGGCAATTGTCTGTCGTTCTGCAGTTTGCCGAAGGCACCTGCTAACGGAAATGTGTCACCGTCAGTGCTGAAGAGCCTCATACATGGCAGCCACAAAGACCGGAGAGAGTTCCAGACGAAGCTTGACGAGCTCATGGACATAGGGTGTCTCAATGAACTACATGAAATCCTTGAATCGTCTGGCATCCCAACAGATCACTGCGCAATGGTTTCGGTAAAAAGCGACTCCCGAGTTATGCATTACGTTGCTGGATATGTCGCTGGAAGGATGCTGAGCCAAACCAAGGGCCCTGAATGTGCAAAAGCCCTTATCCGACCACGCGATTCTGATATGCCCGCAGATGCCTGCCTAATCAGTGAAGTAGACCGGGGTGGGCTGCTCTACCCATCTGATGAACTGCAGGCTTTTATCGAAAACATGGAAGACTCATTCGCGCGCTGCTTTAGCTTCAGCAAGCTTAAAGCAAATAGCATAATGGACTTCATTTCTGCATTGACAAGAAACCGGCTAACTCATCTTGGCTGCGAAAAACATTCCAGAGATGTTACTAACAGGCTCGTCAAGTTTTATACAATGACAAGGCTGCACTTCATTGTAAAAGCGGAAAACAAGGCACGGGAGGGCAAGCGACGGCAGCGAATTCACTATTTGAAGCTTCGTCGCGTAACGTGAATATGTGTAGAGTTGCGCTTTCATGTGATTGTAATTTAGAGCTGCTTGCTATACGAGATTGGCGATGTACAAAAATAAAGATGCAGGCTGTTAATTCCCTGAACGTTGCACATGTATACAACTTTTATTAAAATCTCCTTGATTGAATATACGTCACTCGTTGTGTAGAAAATTCACCAGACACGAAACTCATTGAAAAAGTGAACAGCTGCGAAAACTACAATATAATAAAATCGTTAAAAGTTACGCATTGAAATGTTACGCATTGATTGTGAGCATATGATCGTTTTACAGCGACGTTTCAAATGGTATTCGAACTTATAAGCACGGTCTTATCGTGGAGTACGCCGCCTTGCCTTTTGGGTGCTACCGCGTATGTTTGCATGCCATTAGAGGTAGTTCGCTGCCTTAATCTCGGTATACATTCCGTGCTTAAATTTTTGTTTAAAACACCCCATTGCTAGTGCACACAGCTGCATTCCAGTTATTACATGGAGGTCGGAAGCTCTGCAAAGTGCGCATACCTTCTCGTGCAGCGCCTGGCCTGTTTGGCCGTCAAGGACGCTCGCCCCCACCAACCGATCTAAAAAGCTACAGCAGCGCCGCCGCTGCCGCCATGATCTGTTGCTACACTCCGCAGCTGGTGATGCTCCCACCTCCCCCTTCTAGCCACCATAGTGCCGGTTAGCGCGCAACGCCTTGGGGGGTAAACCGCCAGGTAGCGCTGGCACACGTTTGCACTTGGATTGGTGGCTAAAGTCAATGCATGGGTGAAAATTGAATCTTTCACTTCAAAGTACCAGTTCTCAACTTCCCCATTTAAAGAAAAAAAAAGAGATAAATCTAGTGGTTAGTTAACTAAGTATTACGACTAGGTGGCGTTAGCCGCCACCCGATTTAAAGGATAGAGCCACATCCATCCATCCATCCATACGTCGCCCGAGGCGTCAATGCGCTGCCTAGAGACGAGAATCAACCACGCGCGCCGTCATTGTGAAACATTGAAAATACATTTTCTTGCTCATGCATGACCTCAAATGATGACCGAGCAATTATACTAGCTTCTAAAATTGCAGGGTGCCCACGCGGGTGCTCAACTGAACTGAAATATTGACAGGGTGGCAAAAGTGAGCGTGCGATGGCACTGAAACATCTTATCGAAACTTTATCGATGAGGCGGTGCAGACTTCCGAGCTGTGAGGACGTGTTTTCGCGCGCTCCACCTGTTCAGCAGATTCAAGGTCGTGCAAGGTCGCTTGGTGCAGGAACAGCGCGCAACGAGAGATAAGTTTCCCTTCATTTCTTTGTGTTTGTGAACACGATTATATTTTTTATTTCCTAATCAATAATTAGCGTTGCTAGTACTGTAGGTGTGGGACACGGGCAACGTTGTAGTGACGTTGACCACGTGAACGGGGTAGGCGGCTGTTTTGAAGAAGTTCGGGGCACCCGGTTAGTTGTTAAACAGCTAGAGCCGAACACGAAGGGGACCTAAAGATAGTCTACTAGCGAAATTGAACACGTGTGTGTGCGGGCTGTGAGTTTACAAAGGCGAGCAGATAGACCCACCCACAATGCACTGCGCCAGGCGCTCTTACAAGGCTCTCGGAAGCTGCGCGCTCATTGGTTCTTGCGTGATGTCGTCAGCAAACATGGCTGCGCCCATGACGATGCTGCAGGCAGCTTCTAACAGTTGTTGAGGTACGAGAGTTAACGGAGGCAGCTGGATAGCGGGATTATGGTTGAACGTAGGCCTGTCGGGCGCTCGGTCCGATGGTCGGGCGGGCGATGGCTAAGAAGGCTAGGAAAACCACGAGCGAGAGTGAGATGGTGCAGTGCGAAGAATGTAAGCGCTGGTGCTACTTAGATGAGACAGCATTCACGAGTGACCGGCGCCCAGAAGGCGAGCTTCGTTGCACGCTGTGCGAGGCACTGAAGGCGGCCGTGCAGCACATGGAGGATAGCATCGAGGGGCTTCAGAGGGAGCTTAGGGCAGAAAGGGAGCAGAGGATAGAACTACAAAAACAGCTGGGAGCGTCGCGTGAGCGGGGGAGGCTACCGCCAGCCTATTAGAGTAAATTAAGGGCGATGTTCGAAAAGAACGGGAAGGGCCGACCGAGCTCGAGCAGCAGGTAAAGGAGCTGATGGCGCTTTGACCCGGTCCTGAGGGGTGTGACACGGAAGGCATGGGTAGCGGAGACGGCGACAGGCGGGAAGGAACAGGCGGGAAGTGAGGTCAGGGGGCCGCAGTGCCTGGCCACAGCACGGAGGCTCCGAGAACATACAACTCGGTGGCGCCGCAGTCTTCGAGCAAGACAGGAACACAGGACAAACGGCAGAAAGAGAAACAGGTGAAGCAAACAGGGGCGCCAGCACAAACAGGAAGCCAGCGAGTAGAGCGTAGAAGGGTCCTAGTGGTGGGGGACTCTAACGTGGCCAGGGTTAGGGAGGAAGCGACAGGCGGGGTTAGGAATGGCGTCTTCAAGACAGTGAAAGTGAGGGTGGAGGCCAGGTCATGAAGGGCATGGTGGATGCACTGGCCAAAGCTCAGGAGGTTGTAGAGGACAGCATGGAGGGCGAAAATCTCGTCATTATTCATGCTGGGCTCAATGATGTGTTTAAGTGCAAGGATCAGAACCTTCAAAGACAGTTAAACGATGGGATGCGTAAGCTCAAAAAAGCCTCTGGGAGTGTGCATGTGACCATATGCACAGTACCAGAGGTCTGGGGGAAGTCTAGTGGGATTGAAAGGAGGGTAGTGGAGTCCAACTGTGTGATCAAGGGTATGAGCCGGCAACTCGGATACAGTGTAATGGAGGTGAACCAAGACGTGTGCGAGCCCAGCGCTCGCCCCTTTGCACAGGATGGCATTCACTACAGTGGTGCGACGTGCAGGAGGGTCGGTGATAGGATAGGTCGTCAAGCCACAGCTTTTTTAGGGGGGCCCAGAGCTCTGAGGCCAATGGTGTGGCCAAAGATGGTTCTGATGGGGGCACAAATATTCAAGCCACAGGAAGCCTGTAGGAGAAGAAATCGACGTAAGCACAAGGGCCGAGCTTATCAGAAGTCGGCTATATTAACATGCAGGGTGGCAGGAATAGGTTAAAGTGGGAAGAGATAGAAGAGCAGTGTAGGCAGGAGGAGATGATGGTATATGGGGTTGTGGAGACACATCTTCGGGACATAGAGCAAGCACCTTGCAATCCGGACTACGTATGGGAATATTGCAATAGAAGAGAAGGCAGAAAAAGGGGGGTGGAATTGGTGCAATTCATACATAAGAGCATGGGTTGGCAAAGAGTCAAGCAGGGATGCATGGAACATTTATGGTTAAGAGGGAAAGTAGCTGGGCAGATGACACTCCTTGATTTGGTGTACTTGTGGACGGGATCAAAGGCCGGAGAGGAAAACCAGGCAATGGTGGAGTGTATATCAAAGGACATTGAGGAATTAGGAGGAGTGTGCGAGATAAGTATACTAGGAGATATGAATGCGCACATAGAAGATATAGATGGGTATACTGACTCAACAGGCAAAATGATCATGGATATGTGTGAAAGGCATGATTTGATCATTTGCAACAGTACTGAGAAGTGTGAAGGGCAAATGACATGGGAGGTGGGAAGGCTACAGTCAATGATAGATTACGCACTGATGTCACATAGTATGTACGATAAGCTCAGGGGAATCCCCATAGATAAAGGTGGCTCCAGCAGTCTGGGGAGTGATCAGAAACGTATCAAGCTAAGTTTTGGAAAAGCAGCGAAAGTGGGAAGGAGACCAGATGAGCAACTACAGGAAAATTTTATTCAAAAAGGCAAATAGAAATTGATGCTAAACAAATTAAGAAAGTAATCACGGAGGATAATGAAACAGTGTGGACATACACAAATCTAATTAGACTGTTTGGGCTAGAGCTTGCTAAGGCACGTGACTAGTCACCCCAGAAAAGAAGACACAAACCCAAAAGTTGGTGGGATGAGGAAGTTAAGAGAGCCATAGCAAAACGTCAGGAAGCCTCTAGGGAACACAGACATGCTAAGCAACGGGGTGAACCGACAGATGATGTTGAAAGAAAAGGGGACATCTTTCTAAGCAGTATGAGGGAAGCATCCTTCCTGATCAATGAAAAGATTAGAAGAAAAGGTGCTCAGTGGCTGGCAGAACTATGTAAAAAGGGCAGAAAGGCAGTTGCGAAATTTCGGAACCATCCAAACTCCCTAAGAAATGAGACAAGCCTAGAACAGAGGTTTATAACTACAGCTCAAGGTGCTAGGCTGGAAGGGGACGAAGCTATTGAGTATATAAAAACAAGGGTGACAGAAAAATTTCAACAAAGAAGTGCCTTGTGCACCACAATAGACAAGGATAGATGAAGTGTCGCAATGGCTCCATTTTTACGAGAGTGGGAAAGGGCTAAGAAGAGGGTTCCTAGTAGTACATCAACAGGCTGAGATGGCATTCCAATTATGCTGATAAAGACATTGTTTTCGAAGTGTAAACAGTCTTTGAGAGATGCAGTGAGCAAAACAATAATCGATGGTGAAGTCCCCGATGGATGGAAACTTGGCAGGATGAGCATGATCTATAAAGGAAAGGGGGACAAAGTTGACATAAACAACTACCGTCCTGTAACAGCGACATCAGTTGTCTACAGGCTGGCAATGTAGATTATAATGGAAAGACTGCACGCATGGATAGAGGATGAGGGGGTGCAGAGGGAACTGCAGAATGGGTTTCGAAAACACAGGAGGTTTGAAGACAATCTGTTCACACTGACCCAGTGCATCGAAATAGCAGAAAACGAACACAGGCCCCTGTGGCTAGCGTTTTTGGATATCAAGGGAGGGTACGATAGCGTGGCACAAGAGGACTTGTGGGGAATACTAGACACACTAGGTGTGGAAGATGGAGTCACTAATCTTTTAAAGGATATTTATAAAAGTAACAAGGTCGTTAACAGAAAAGCAGCAGTGATGAAAAATAGGGCACTGTGGCATTACGATAGGTATGATGTTGTGAGAGGAATATGGAAAGGGGTCATGGTTCCTGGTCTAACGTTTGGCAATGCGGTCTTGTGCATGAGATCAGAAGTTCTAGCAAGATTAGAAATTAAGCAATGTGGAGTAGATAGGCTTGCTTTAGGAGCTCACGGGAATACACCAAATCAGGGAGTACAAGGTGATATGAGATGGACATCATTTGAGGGCAGGGAAGCTAGCAGCAAGAAAAAATTTGAGACGCGATTGGGAGAAATGGGGGAGGAGCGTTGGGCTAGGAAGGTTCTCAGCTACTTGTACATGAAGAATGCCGATACCAAATGCAGGAAGCGAACCAGGAAATTGACTGGTAAGTGCCTAAAAAACAGCAGGTTGCCAAACCAAAAAGAACTATCGATTAAGAAGCAAGTGAAGGAAACAGAGACTGACGTGGAGAATCGGCATGATTAAGAAGTCCGCACTAGAGATCTATCAAACTTTTAAGCAGGAAATTGCCAAAGAAAGATCTATGATAATACTCGGGGTAGTTCTCTACTGTTTGAGGCCAGGACGGGAGTATTGCGAACCAAGACATATCGGGCCAAATACGAAGGGGTAGACACGATATGCAGTTTGTGTGGAGAGGAGGAGGAAACTGCTGAATACTTGATAATGTTCTGTTAAATGCTTCACCCTATAGTTCAGGATGATGGCGCAGAGTTTTTCAAAGCACTGGGGTGTAGGGACAGGGAGGGCAAAATAGACTTTAAGCGGGTAGAATTAACTAGAAGAAGGTTATCTGATTGGTGGCTAAAATCAAGGCACGAGTGAAAATCAAACCCTTCACTGCAAAGTACCAGTCCTCAACTTCACCATTTAAAGGAAAAAAAGAAAGATAAATCTAGTGGTTAGTTCACCAAGTATACGGCTAGATGGCATTAGCCACCGCCCGATCTAAAGGGTACAGCCACATCCATCCATCTATCTGATGTGACCAAGAACTGCTATAGATGAGTGGAACGATGGACTCAGTTGTGAACCATTGTTTGCAGTACCTTGATAGCTACCATGGCGAACCACCATTTCTTCAAGCAGTAATCTGTAAATAAAGCCCCATTATTCGTAACACACATGGCTCGCTATACCTTTTCTGCTAACGCATAATCAAACTCAAAGACGAGAATCACGAGTGGTATCTGGATGAAAACATTTCATTTTCTGCACTCTGGCTGGTCACACCGGTCATACAACGCATTTCCGAGTAGCAACTCACTATCTGTTTACAACAATGCATTCTTAATAATTGGTCGCGTGTTTCTTTATCAACAAGAAAATAAGTATTATAGTTCACAAGCGCACCACAGAACGTTGGGCTGCAAGCCTAGGTGACATGCTTGAGCTTTAGGTGTGGGAGATGCTCGGTCCTTGTGGAGTGCCTTTGAGTAAAAATGCAAATGGGTGAGCAGAAAAAACTATGTCACTTGATTGGCGAGGTTCGGACTATGTTGTGAGCAGCCCAGCTTGATATCTTCTGTTTTTGCAAGGACAAAAAAGGCTTTTCCAAGCTGTCACTGTGAAGCTCGTTGTAGCTAAACCACATTGAAAAACAAATTTTCAGGGTGTCTACAAATCCCAAGAGCTTCTTTGTCGCAAAACTTGCTAAACATCGCCAGCTCTTCGTTGGCTTCCTCTGAGGAAATTAGCTCATCAAAACATTCTTTACAAGCAGTTTTGAGGATTGTTTCAGCGAACTGGGAGCGCGGGGGTAAACACAGACACAAAGCATACAGGAGGCACACAGCACGAGCACTCAACTGACAACTCACCAGCAGTTGTTAATTGAGCGCTCGTGCTGTGTGCCTCCTCTTTGCTTTGTGCCTGTGTTTACCCCCGCACTCCCAGTTCGCTGAACCATCGTGAATTACCAACAAGCCCACCCTTACATCCTACTGCAATGTCGTCAGGATTGTTTTCCGAGGAACATGACCAGCCATAAAAAGACGAGCCATGAGTTGCTCATCTTTTCAGGATAGTCATGATCGGAGAGCTCTGCAACCTTCTTTATTACGTCAGAAGCTTCTTCGACTTTCCCATTGTCTAGTAGTCTGTCCAACTGGCTTTCATCCTAAGTACCAAGGAGAAATGTCAGATTACTGCCTTCGCAGTTGCCACAGCTGGGAGCTTTGTCCAAATCGTAGAAACTGAGGCAGTTTACAGTGAGCAGGAACTGTGTGGCAGTAGGGTGGTCGTTGCTACCTGAAAATTGTCTTACGACACCAAATAACTTTTCGAGACCGTCTTCGCTTAGCCGGGATGTCATAAGATACTTGAAGCCAAGTTTCTCGTGAACGTAGTTCATGAGATCAAGAGTAGCCAGAAGGGTCACCCTTAATCCTTCAGCAGTGCTTGCTGTAATAAATACTGCTGGTGAAGTTACGGCGTGAGCCTCCCTTCGGTTTAAGTATCCTAACACATATTTGATATGCTTTTCATGTTCCGAGTTAGGTTTTAGCCCTTCTGATGAAGTGCGTGCTGTCATTGCTTGCACCAGCTTCCACATTAGCTAAACAAAGGCTTGCGTTGGTACAGGGTCACCGCATTCCTCCTCTATATCATTCTTGTAGAAATACAGGCCACGAATTACCTGTGGTCCAAAAAGAAGGAAGGCCAGATTCACCTGCATCTTTTCTAAATTGTTAGGACTCACATGAGCAAGAGTGATCTCTGGCATTACTTTAAGAATAAGTGGACACTTATCCTTATTGTGCACTACTCGGATGTGTTCAGTATATACAGATCCTTCAGGTGTTTTGTATCTTGCTTTTAAAAGGCCATTTCTAACACATTTTACCAAGTGTAGAAAGTCCGAAATGAAGAAGAGGTGCCTGTCAGCGTCGACAGGATGTGGTGGAGATGGCTTTATGGATGTCGAAGAGCCAGAAATCTCGAAAATGCCCCACATTGAATGATTCCATAAAGCTCCCTCCGATGTGGCATAATCTACTTTCAGTCCAGCCTTTTCAGCAAGAAGAATGGCTTCTATTAAAATCTTGGACAGAATCTGAGCCTTCACATTTCCCCTCGAAGCAAATACACTCAGTATCTGGTGCTAGGAACCGACAAAAGGCTGAAACATGATCCTCAGACCATGGTCACAGGGAAGGTGTTTGTAACTTTCCAAAGTGAACTTTCCCAAGTCGACTAGACCTTCCAGTTTTCCTCCAGTGCCCACATTTACAAATTTTGATAGTTTCATTTCGTCCACAATTAAGCACCGTGGCACTTGAATTCATCCATTGATTTGGTCTTGCTTGCGATCCCGATCATAATAGCGAGATTGAAACCAAACCCGCTTTTGTGCTTTCGCATATGGACTTTCAAACAGCTTCTGCTTGGGAGGACCAGAATACCTTCTTGCCCGACATGTTCATAGAGCCTCAGGCTCTTCATTCTCATTATTATGCAATTCGGCAACCAGTCAGGATTGTACTGCATGCCTTTCGTTGACTTACAGCGAGCAGCTTGAAAGCATTGCATAATAGCAAGCCTTTGCTTTGGTGGGAGGGCTTGTATTCGGTCAGCAAGGACGTATTCTTCAATCTCAGCCCTTTTTCGCTGTAGCTGTTCAATGGTTTGAGTGTAGAGTGAAACCTTGGCCTTCAACCAACGAGTGACTTGTGCATTTGCTATCCTTCGAATGAAAATGTGTGCTGCTAGTGTTGCTCTTGTGAGACTGCACCGTTTTTTTATTTTTGGTTCTGAAGAGCTTTGCGTAAATGTTCGCAAAAAACGCATAGTTTGCCTTCAGAAGAGACTCCTAGAATTTCTGGCTCGATATAGCCGTGTCTAACAGCACTAGCTTCGTATTAACGAGCGCAAGCGGAAACTCGTGTACAGTGCCAATACCTCAACAAATGTTCATGTCATTGACTTTTCTGAGAAGCATTGTGGGGTCGTTACACGTGTTGCAAATAGTGTAGAGGACGAGGAGTGACATTATCATCATCGGGGATTAGAGCAGTGCATTTGCAATAAAGGAGATGTCGATGGGTGGGCTTCACCATGGGAACGGCGGCTCGTTCCTTTCCTCTACATTTTGGTGCCGTGAAACTCGGGAGGAAGGACCTTCAGAGCTGAGACGAAGCGGCCTTCACGAATTTCGACCGCAGTCGCAGCCTCAAGGACTTTTGTGAAGCTGCCGTTGATTGAAGCTAATGTACGAAGCCAAACTGTTTTCCGAGAACCAGATCAAGAAGCATGACACCTCGACACTGCTTGAGACTTCGTGCTGCGAAGCGTTTGTGACGGACACCACGTTGAGTGCGACTTCACCTAGTGACGTGACCAGCCAGTGATTTCTCACATTTCCGACGCTGGACTGGATAATAGAGGCCCTGTTCGCAAGGCGGAATGAAGTGCGCAAGGCCGTCACAGAAGCCATGACCAACATTGAACATTTAGTACACGTGGAGCGTCCGTCAGTAAATGAGTCACTATATATTCATCGAATTTTGATTGAGCATTACAAGCTTCTTAAAAAAATCGACAAGGAAGTAGAAGACGCAGATCATATCGATCATTTGGAAGCAGAGATGGAGGAAGCAGAGCTTTACGAACATCAGATCATTCTAGACAAGGTCAGAGTAGAATATAAGTTCGCAGACGTATTAAATGCTCCACAATCTCGCTTGGAGGCCATGAGGCAAAAGATATGGACAGAAGTACAAGCTAACGTGGACTCTTCATCTGTGGCGCCGCTATCTAGCCTTTGCTTCTTTAGCAGCAATCTTGTTTCATGGAAGCTAGACAACTCAGACTCGCGACGAATCGCTGAACGCACTGGAAGCCGAAAAGTCACCGATTTCACCACTGTAGTGAGCATTCAAGCACGCACAGAACCGATACTTTCAAAGAACTGGCCCACGCCATTAGAACTTCCGTCAGCGTACACTATGAATGAAGCAAAGGACATGACAGTTACAATAACTCAAGTGCATATGGTGGAAGGACAAAGTTCTATTAATGAAAAGCAGGAAGCCTTTGAAGTTCTAAACAGGCATTCAAGGGATATCAAGAATGGGTTCAAGCCATGGCCAGCAGATTCAGATGTTGCACAGTCTTCGCAGCCACGTGTAGAAATGTCTGACACAAGCAAATCACGGGGCATTCAAGCCAAAATAAGCAGGAGAAAAACTGCGAAGGCAGAGGAGTCTGCTGCCTGTATTAGTCCTATGAGTAAGCTATAAACATCAAGAGAGAGAAGAATGCGAACTGTACAAGCTACCTCGGCACCGATTAAGTATATTGAGACACGGCCAAACAAGCGAATGCAGCAATCAAGTCCGGGATGGGGGAAGAAGGATGATGCTTCCAAGGTGAACAGAGCCAAGGCAAGAAATTCAAAGGCAAAACTTCTAAAAATAAGCCACACCAGAAGCCCGCAGAAGAAACAATGTTTCTGCCAAAGAAACCTGATCATCGAGAGCGCAAGATCACCGAAGGCGACGCGTTCGAAGGCACGTATATGGAACAAGTGTCGGAAGCACCGCTGGAAAACCAGGTGCAAGAGCAAACCCGGATTGTTCCACGTGGATTGACTTGGACCTCAAACTATTAGTGACAAACATTGTGTGTTTAGTGTTTACAGCAGCTGTGACATTGTTAATCATGAGGCCACACTGGAGGGTGTGGAGGATGTTGCAAATAGCGTAAAGGACGAGGAGCGACATTATCATCATCATGGATTAGAGCAGTGCATTTGCAATAAAGAGGAGGAGGTCGACGGGTGGGCTTCGCCATGGGCACGGCGGTTCGTCCTTTTCTCTACAACACGCAAAATCTTGCTGTGGACCTCTTTTGACATTAACTTCGTGCAGCAAATAGTCCACTCCTTGTGAAAAGACAATGAGCTTGTCTGCACACAACACGTGCTTATCCTGCTCAATGTAATACACGCTTGACACACACAAGTGATTGTTCTGGGCGAAGTACTCAGCAGCGTGTGCTTTCCCCATGCAAGTGACGGTAAGGCCAAGTCGTCAAATGAAGTGCAAGGTTGGTCGTCGGTGTCAGCACGGACGGGTGTTCTGTCATCCAACGCCATTTTCTTGCAGGGTGGAGCTGGAGCGTCACTCTTGCGGCGCGTTTCCTGCTGGCTGGCAGCTTCTTTGACAGGTAATGCGGAAGGTTAGGAAACTGTGCGGGCACAGCTCCCGGGAGTAGCAGAGGCCTACCCCTTTCAATGCGGATGGTAGCTTCATTCACGGTATGCTTGAAGTGTTGAGAGATATGCCTCTCGTAGAAGTGGAGCTCGCACACAGCCAAGTTTTCTTGCAGCTGCTTGTCAACGCGCGGGATCGCTCTCCGCCACTGCGCACACAAAGCTTCGTTTTTTGGAACCCTGAACAATGCATGCTCCGTTTTAGCTGATTTATAGCCTGTAGTGCACCCCATTTTTCATAGTGTGTACATGTCTGGCCTCAAGTATGCGACTATTCCTACAAACCAGTTTCTATGCACAGTCAAGCACTGTGAGGGAAGATGCTTATAAAGATCATTCATAAGTATTAATGAACCCCTTAACTGACTATATATCTCATACATAACAAGAATGTGCACAAGCTTCTACAACTCAGAAAATAAAAGCTTGCACTTCTTTGATGTAATTTGAATGAACGAAAGCCTGATTTTAGGACTTCGACATCCGAAAATTTTTTTGAAGTAGCTTTTAAATTCTGAAATGAAGTTTTAGACATGGGTAGCCCAGCTTTTGCATGCAATAATTATAATACATCGCATTTTCTCATTAATTTTTTACAAAAGACTGTGTAAAAGATTTCACCTACATGTGCAACCATCACCAACAATGCCATGTAGGATGTTTTTGGCATCACACCACAGGTGAAACCAGAGAAGTGCTTAGTTTGAACAGTAATCATTTTGTAATCATTCATTACCTGCAGAATGTTCAACACGTAGTGGACATTATGGAGGGTCTACATGTTGCTGTTCATGGCAGCTCAGAAAGTGACACAACACAACATTAAAAATTGCATTTATAAAGATGTAGATAAGTACATGTACATACGTAAAATATGTATGTTATCGACGGTACCACGAAAGCAGGTCCAGCATAATACAAAAATACATCTCTAACAATAACACTGCGAACGAAGCCAAGTGCATGACTCTTGTTAAGGTCAGACATTTTCAATCATCACAGCGATGCCTTGACCGCCGCCTATGCAAGCAGAACCGACAGCATACTTTCCCTTGCGGTGCCTGTAGAAACAGAGAGAACAAAGTCGTTATCAAGGATAGGCAAAATCAACTTCCGGGAATATAATAAAGAGAAACTGCTAGAGGACCATCCTATGTAGATGCTGTGGAGCTCGGTGCTTGGTTCCAGCTATGCACTCGACAAAAATGACGACAGCAAATCCTTGCTAGCCATTAAAATCAAGCCAGAAAAACCAGAATTATGCTTAAAAGGGTAGCGCTATCAAATTTCAAGGCTAAAACAAGCCTGCTGTTTTCCTCTGAATACTAGAATACTACACATAATCGGTCGGACACAGCAAGTGTTTAAAATATGTTCTTTAGTTCATTTCTAAAGTGTACCTAAATGCTCATTCTACCGACCGAAGCCTATTGCAAGCGTGTCCAGTACTGATGTTTTGTTGGCTCTAGGAGGGCCAACAGAAGTTGCAGTGACATCACACCCGATCTGTAGTGAGTGTAGGCTTCAGGGGGAACAAAGGTTCATCGCAGTGCGCCCCTCCCTATTATAGGTTCGACTTCACACCCCCCTCAGTAGGCGGTGGCGCTCCCTCCCTATTATGTCAATGTGTGGGGCCATGTTTGCTCAACCCCCTCACAGGGGACCATGGGAGTGGCCACCTCCTTACCCTCATCCCATGCATATGCCTGTTGGCCTCAAGATCTTGAAGTGGCACCCTATCGCGTGTGATGTCGGTTTGTGGACTCCACTTGCAACCGTGTTGCAGCAGCCGCTGCTCCTGTGCGCGAATCGTCTGTTTCTAGCTAGAACTTTGCCGAACAAACAGCCTAGCGAGGGTCCATTAATGCCCACAATGAATGTGATCTAGTGCAATCACGAATTTTTTTTCAGTTACAGCCCAGTTGACAGGGCCAAGAAACCTCCCAGATCGCCGATGAGCACACCGACCGCATCGTTGGTAAGAAAGTGAAACTATGTGTGAGTGTCCCCGCTCGTCATCTGCAGTTTCTGCCGTACGATACTAATTAGCTTGGGTGTATCGAAATTTAAACAAGCGTTCCTTTTTCCAGCATCTACAAGCATGTAGCAGGGTGTCTAGCAAATTGCAAAATTCAATTTCCCTGACTTTTCCAGGTTTTCACTGACCATTTTAGCTAAAATTCCCTCACCTATACAACAGACACCATTTTGTGGAAATGGTTCGTGAAGCATATTAAAAGGGTACAGAAAAAACATTTCATTGAAGAGTGAAACATTTATTGCAACTGCCCTCATTCTCGAAATGCACTCCAATGAGGGTTTGAGAGAGTTTATTTCATCTTGAAGAATACAAGCTTCAAGTTGCGCTTCACTAAGCAGCCTTTGCTTTTTTTCTAGTAGCTCTTTAATCAGAGCTGCTGCTCTCTTTTTCTTCTTCTCTAATTCAGTTGTTTCATCTCGCTCTCTCTTCTTTGTTTGCAGCAGCTCCCTGTAGACGCTGTAGGCACTGCGAACTGTCTTCACCATCCTGTTGGTAATGTCTACTTGAGCGATGCCACCTGCTGCCAAGACCGCATCATGCACTACTCTCTGTACCACAAGAGAATCTTCTTTCAAATTTTCAACAAGGCATTTTTTTGTTGACAGAAAAGCCTCTCTCTATCGCAGCAATGCCGTGAGACAAGCACGAGAGAAGTTTCACAAAAAACTGCAGCTCCTTGTGATCTTGGCAACATATGTTTGTCCACAGAGTATCCAGCCTCTGTTTCTTCCTGTCAAAATTTGCCAGCTGTGCTCGTGTACTGCTTTCTGAGCACACCTTCACGTAGGAGCGATGGGCTCGCTCTGCTTGCAAGCCGGTCATCCAGTGGTGCTCGGAAAGTACTTCAAGTGCCAGCGTAAGCCGCCTGGGACCAGCCTCTAAAGACAATGCACAGACAGGGTCCAAACAGCCTGCACCCACGGCCAACTTGTACTTAAGCGGCGATCTCTCCACCACTTTCTGTGCACAAGCCTTGACAAAACAATATGCAGCCTTTTTTAAAATTCATTATTGCAAGCTTTGACAACTTCTTGTTCTTGTGGAGCTCGTTTTTTGCCGAAAACCCAACGTCGAATGCAGCTAAATTTACAGCATTTTCTGGTATGCTTAGGTCTATCTTCATCAACTTGGCGATCGTGTCGGCAGCATCGAGAACTTCCCGTTTTACAATTCTCGACAGCAGTGAACGCAGAATGCTCTCTAGTGCTGCTGACAGGAATGGAACCATCAATTTATCCGTTTGAAATTCACGCAGAAAGGATTCCAATTCCTCAGCAATCAAAAGAGCAAAAGCTAGCTTTGCTGACAAGACCTGATTAGACACAGCTTCTTCAACCACTCTGTAGCTTGAGCATGTTGGCCTCTTGTGTGCTTTTTCTTTACACTGCTGCACAAATACAATGAGGTGTGGTAGAATCTCCAGTGCCCTACAGATTACAGTAATGTTTTCCAGCCACCTCACTGCACAGAACTTCATGGAAAATTTCGAGCACCTTGTGAGGCTGACGAAGTCAGCGCGACGTGCAGGAACGCATTTGAACAGGTTGTAGGCGCTTCGAAGAATTGATACCAAATCCCAGCCAGATGCAAAGTGGCCAGCTTTATAAGCACCATTGATTGCATGAAGGCCACAGCTTCCTATGTCGAGGATATGGCTCTCACCTGACTCGCGAAGCTCTTTCTTCAGAGACTGCAAAAACTTAAAATTGACATTTGGCCCGTCCATGGACACTTGCAGGATTTTGGATCCTTTGATTTCCTTCACCGCTTGACGAAACGCTGACGCCAAGTCTTCAGCGCACGTATGACCCATGAAACGAGACGTCAGGTAGCGAGTCTTCACGCTGTCGTCAGCAGCATCCCAGTATCTAATGAGAACATCTATTTGCTGTTTCTGGGTGACCTTGTTCACCCAGAACAGACTACCAGGTAAGGCACATTGACGAGACTCGACAGCAACATATTGCAAAAGTACGGCGCAATGCCATGGCAAATGGTGTAGCCTACCTTGTCTTTACCCAGCTGAACTTTTGCAGCCACCTCAGAAGTGGGAAACATCAGTGGAAAAAGTGCCGCAGACGCTGCCGCAGAAGGAAAGGATTTATGTGTCATTATGGTATTGAGACACGAAAATATTTCTGCTTTAGTCACGTTGTTTTTAAACAAGAAACCGCCCACTGACACTTGCACAGGAGCTGTAGTCACTGCAACTTTGGTAGCAGCAGACACAGATCCAGCGCTACTGCTACGCGAGGCATCCGTCGGGCTTTAAAAAAATGACAATGCAGCAATGTGCTTCTTGCTAGAGGCATGACTTGAAACAGCTCTGTGACCCATGTTGCTCAGCAAAAACGTTTTTTGGCAAACTGTACACATGGCTTTGTGCGGATCATTTTCCACAGGCCTAATCCAACTTGCATAGCCGGAGACACTTGGGATCGCCCAGTTCGCATTAAAGGGACATTTCTTGCCTTCTGACATCTTCGACAAAAAAATATTTTGCAGCGCGCGACACCGAAACACAGCACTGATAAGCAGCGCGCGACACTGATGATCGCGTCTGAAATGCTGCAGATCCGATGGATTTCTTTTCTCCGGAAGATACCTTCACAGAAATATACGGATATGTTCACTTCAAATCACAGAAACACTTAGTAATGGACAACGTTGCACACCACAATTCGCGTTACGCAGGAACTCCGGGAAAACGTCCGCGAGAACGCAAAGCTTAGAATTCACACATTTTCAGTCGTAGTAGAGCCTAGCCACACTGTACAACAAAGGGACGTCGTCATGCTGGATTTAATGCGTGCGGATTGTCGTGGCTCGGCTCGATATGCTACGTTGCCCTGCCTCCGCAGCCAGAACGCACAAACTAATTTTAGTAGAGGTCAGTGCGTGCAAACAATGGCACAAAAATAGGTGACACCGAAAACCTGCAGTGTTCCACTTTGGTTACGTAATTCTGGCTCTTGACGTCGTAAGAAAGCATAACCTTCAATATTGGCTACCAAAATGCATCACCTCCAAGATTGGCTACCAAAATGCATCGCCTTCAAGATTTCCTACATAAAAAAAAAGCAGAGTGAGCGTGGAATTTAAACACCTCCTATCGTCCTTCTATGGAAATTTCATTTCCCTGACTCTAGCCGCCCAAAGCGATCGGCTGTGTGAGTCATTAGTAGTGTGGGCAGGCCCCAAGACAGTTTTCTCTGACTTGTCTCGCTTGATTGACGAATTCCCTGACAATTCCCTGACTTTTCCCAGGGGCTAAACATTCCCTGACATTTCAAGGTTTTCCCAGTTTTCCCGGTCGCCAGACACCTTGATGTAGATACAGCTGACGAAACATCGCGGTGTCTTTTTGACGGCGCAGTGGTGTACGACGCAGGCCACGTTGTTGAATGTGCACAGCCAATGCCGTCAATGGAGCTTGCATCACCGTCCTGGCTCTGGTCCTGCAAACATGTGGAGTTGTGAACCCCCCCACACAACGTCCCCGTGGCGATCGAGTGCTGCGCTATGATGAAGTACTCTTCTATGCCTCGGTGTGCTTTATCCGACCATGAAAAGGACATTAGCTTGCACAACTATCCTTGCCACAACAATGCTTGGATTGCAGTTATGGGCGTCGGCAGAGCGCAAGCTCGTCTTGTGTTGCACTAAGACAAGTCTAGAAAGGTAGATGCTGCTGTGACTACGGAAGGGGGCAAGTTTAACCTTAATGCACCCCCTGGCTGATGCAAATGACTGTAGTTTTGTCTTGCAATCGTGCTTGCAATGTTCGACTGCACTTGTAGCATTGTTTATTACTGCGTTTTGGTTCTGTTTCGAATAAAGGAACAGACCACTGTCAACTTTGCACCCGATTTGAATTCGTCAGCTTAAAAGGTTAAGGTGGTGAAGTTCAACTGCTGAACTTTTCCTGATTGTTGTCTCGTGGCAAAGCGGCTACAAGCCATGCGAAGCCAGACGGAGCTGATAGTATCAAAATCAAACAAAGACCCATCCTTCCCACGCTGTCTCAAGCACCATGCATTGCAGCTCCGATAGATACTAGCGCCAGATTTCCCACTAGTGAAAAACTCCGTGCATGGTCGTTTGCTGCTTGTAGACAGCGTTGTCGCTTTCGGCTTGTGCACTTTAGTCGTTCCTGCTCAGTTATGGCTGAATCTATCATCAAAAATCAAACTAAACATCGCATCATTCAGAGCGATAAAAATGATGACTGGTGCTTAGAACGGCGCCAGATGAGCCACTGTCCTGCTTGGTTTCCTTGTGGGCTTTGGTGACAGGTAATGACTTAGTGTGTGTCATCTTAGTTGACAATGGCGTATGGTGCCTCAGTGAATTTCGCAACTTATTAGCATTTCCAGGCACCGCCTCGAAAGGGAGTACAAATACAGACTTCATTGGTGCAGATCACAACATCGCGGTTTCAGACTTCATATACTATGGCTGACGATGCCGGTACTGTAAAAGTGCACTCATGCAGTTACGAAGATGCTAAACAACATTTTACCACACTAAAATGCTTGCACTGATGCTTACCATCAGTTATTGCTTTTGTGGCTCAAAGTGCTGAATTGTTTTATTTTCAAAGATACCATGCTCGATTAATAAGGATGACTTGATGAGCATGATGGAATGCAAAAGGCAAGACATGTCTACAACTATTTCGAAGTGAAATGAAGTGCGGTAACTGACAGTAGAAGTGGTCACTTTTTGTTAAGCATACCGTGAGCGTACCATATTTACTCGCGTCATGAACCCGCCCCCCACCTTGGTCCTTGAAAAAAGAAAAAAAAAAGATGTTTTAATATATCTGTTCATTTTATTTCCGTTTGATAGCCAGTGCTGTTAAGGATCGAAACAATGTTAAATCAAGTTATATCACAAAACAATGATTAAAAAAAGTAAAAAATACTTTATCAACCATGATGAGCAGCGCAAGCTCGGACGACATCAATCAAAATTTAAAAGTCACGCCTTTTGCGGCAGAGCACCATTTGTCAAATGCAGGAGAAACCCCTTTGCTGATAGCGGCACGCAAACACAGCGGCAAGAAAACAAAGCAAAAAACAAAGCGCATGGCCTCCGAGATGGCGGGTGGGCGGGGTAGGAACACGTCACATGCCTTCCATCTCGAAGGCCATGCAAAGCGCAACCGTGACGACAGTGCGTCGTGCACCTTCAATGTTGATGCTGCATTTTTGTTTTCGAGTTTGTCGTATTGAACTTAGTTGGACACCTGCTGCACGGGGCGCGTTCAGCTGGTACGCTATCTACACGACTGGTTTTAAACTTAGTTAGTTGAACATGCGCTCGAGCACTGGAACCAACTGGCTGGACGAAACTTCGGCGTCGATTCGTGCATGTTTGTTACGGGAGAAAACAAGAAGAGCTTCAAGCTATAAAAATGACTCACTGTGCGTTTCGCAGACCAAGACAAGCAAAACCGTCATGTGAAATTTTCACTGTTATAACTCCCATGACCTTGTTTTCCCGCTTAATCAAAGCTCCCTCTGAATTGGCGTAAAGTTTATTGAAAAAAAAAGGAAAAGACGTGTATTCGTTATGCGAGTAAGTATGGTGTATTTTTTATCGAGAGAGATACACTCTTACCTCTACATAACGAACCCAGATATAACAAAACCTCGGTTATAACGAAGTACATGAAGAACATTCTTGCAAATATGGCAACAACAATATACCTTTATAAAAAAATTTTGGACATAAACTTATTCTCATGCAAGATGTGACTGTTATCACAAGGTTTGAGTGTAGCATGTGTGCTTGTCACGATTATCTTGGGCATGCCTGCAAATACACATCTTGGGAACTGCTGTTGCAAGGTGCTGCAGGCCTGGAGAGCATCTCTTGGTGCCTACTGAGATTGACGGCTGCTTTTTGGCACCTTCAGATTCGGGTTACTGGCACCTTGGCCGCGAGAGCAACACTGCCTGCTTTTTATCATCTTAAGACGTTACCACCTCTTAACAACAGTCGATTTAGGTGATGCAGTATTCTACTGCCACTGTTGCAGCCGCCAGTGTCTGTTGCAGCCGTCCCCAATGACGAGAACATAAAAACAGGGTTCCAGTGAGAATTGAACTTATGCAATCTGCGTGACGGTTGAGTATTCCACCACAGCGTCAAAGAGGTGCTTGAAACTTCTTCACAAAAAAGTGTCATGTCAGATGAGAAATCACCCTAACATGTGCAATATCTCGTGGCAGAAGAGTAAAATGATGCTCCACGTTGCATAACGTGAAATGCATAACACATAGGTCGATTAAAACTTCCCACCCAATACAAGAGCTGAGCGATGTTTCTACATCGTCGTCAGCAAGATTGACCAAGCAAGCAGCTATGTAGGTGCATGAATTGCCTTAAGGTAAGTGCACAGTGGTGAGAAGCATGCCGCGGCAGTGTCCCACCTGTTGGTGCCTCCGCTCGGCAGCCAGGGGCACGCTGCTTGCATTGGCAGCGGCGTGAGAAAAGCGAGACAAGAATAGACATGTCGAGGCGCGCGCCCACCTGCTAGCTGCTTGTTTTCTCTGCGACAGAAGGACAGAGGAAGAGGCATGGATGAGGAGGTGTCGCCGATGTGAGAAGGAGGGGAGGAGAAGCCGGCACTCATTGATGGTTTGCTAGCGCGGCAGCCGGCAACAGCAAGCAATTCGTACGGTGGCAGAAATTTCATGACGCTCCGCGAAAGAAAGAAAAGTAGCGTCTCGTGAGCGGTGTGCGGCAGAGTGCCGTGCCGCCAATGCGTCCATACACTTACAGATGTGTAGCGGTGCTCCACTACTTTGTGAAACGATGATGACTATGGTGTCGTTAGTACTATTAAATTGTACTTGCAGTACACTCAAACCTGAATATAACAAAGCCACACCGGCCACTGATATATTTGAAAAGTCGTTATAAACATATATTTGTAACACTATACCTACAACAGCCGTTGTTCACTCACTTCGTTATAACCCATAATTCGTTATATCAAGGTTTGAGTTTATTTGCCCTTAAAGTGCCTACAATAGTATTTGAGAAAGCAACGAGAAATTTTTGTGGCACCTATTTTCTTTAGCGCAGCAGAAAGCTAACTTGTCAGAGTATCTAATCACAGATTAGTAACGTGGAAAACGCCGCTTAAAATCTGTAATCTGAATTTTACCATTTGCGGCGAATATGAAGGCGTATAGACATGTGACAACACATGATGCTAACAGTGATCATGAGATTGGTTTGTGTACGGGCACGGTGGTTTACTGACCATGCGTGCACTTCATGTGCAAGCACCGTAGCTCGCCATGACCCATTGGCTGCCGTGACGGCTGTGTCATTTATCACTATACAACTCCTTTTACCTCATAAGCAGCACAGAATAGAGTGAAGATAAACAATAATATACATACTCTCATTTTGAGGATTAACTATGGCACAAGACAGCATCAGACTATAGGACTTCATGTAGCAAAGTGATCAACTACAGATTCCAGCTTTAGGCCTCTTTTGCAAGGGGGAGATTATTTGCTACTTTTCAACACAATTAAATATAAATCATTATGACATAGTGAAAAGGATGCTGGAATCTGTCACTACAATTCAAGGTGTTTTCAATTCTATAAGGATCTAACTGCACATTCTAGTCAGTTATTGGCCCTTAAGCTCACACTGCGAATGTGCTGCACATTTCATGTAGGCCCGATATTTTTTATAAGTTGATTGCACGGTTTGACACTGCAGTGCAACAAAGCTGAAGAGAATTTGGTTGCCACTCTTGAAATGCGTACCTGAGCTCGTACGTGATGTTGGCCAGAATTCGGGCACCGCTAGCACCCACGGGATGGCCAAGCGCTATGGCCCCTCCGTTAACATTGGTCTTCTCTGGGTCCGAACCAAGCTCTTTCTCGACAGCAAGGAACTGAGAAGAGAACGCCTCATTCACCTATGACAGAAAAAAAAGGGGGCGGGGCAAAGAAAAAACATGTTATAGATTCCTTCATACGAACTTAGGAAGTCACTAAATTTAGGTAGTATTTGACCTGTTTTGGAGTGCTGCCATCATTTTCGGTGACATGAATTGTTCATAAACTTCACTTGTAAGATTTCTTGAGAACCAAGTACAATGTTTCAAGCCCATTTTAGTAAAAGAAATTGGTTCACCTACAGGGTGTTTTTATAGAAAACACAAACTTTTTAATAAAAAATATTCTACATAGGCAGGCACCAGTCGCCTTCACACACAAACTCTATGGCGAGGTGGAAATACTTTTCTTGCACCTAAAGTTATGCTGAAAAGAAAATTTAACAAACCTCTAGGAATCACCTCTTACATGATTAACTTTAGGGCTGCTACCGTATATACTAGAATCTAAGCTGATGTTTTTTTCGAAAAAATGATGTGCGAATGTGGGGGTGGTCAGCTTAGATTCGAGTATGACTATTTGGCCACCGCTGCCACCTGCCTGAAGGTCCGGCCGCGCTAGCAGCATTACGGCCCTCGATGCGCCGATCTCAAGGTACCAGTTTTGCTTGCCGGAGCCTTATTTTCATGACATTCTACGGTAGCTGCGAGGTGACGAGGCCGCTCAGGCCTGTTCAGCAGGAGAATAGTGGTCCTTATCACTTTTGTACGGTCCATTGTCCTGAAATCACGCAGTCCCACGTTCACAGAGCGAGGGTCGTCGAGCCGACGAGATTTCACGTTGGAAAAGCCATGAAAAAAATTGGTTCCAAATCTGCATATTACACCGCAAATGTTGTCGAAAGACGATAGTCTTGCGTCTGGAGAGAGTGAAGAGTGAACAAAACGTTTGATGTTCTGTGCAAAAAAATCGGTGTATGGTATTCTGGAGGCGCTGCGTTAGAGTGCCTCGAGCGTGTAGTGGAAGCGAACGAGCGCATCGAGGCACGTTAGACACAAGCGCCATCTGGCAGTTATCTTCAAAAACGAAGGCATGCAGCTTGCGGAGAAAGATGCGTGCCAGTCTAGGGGGTGATAAGGTGTAGAACGCAAAGCGACGGGCAGGTGCCACCACCGTGATGTCGTAGCAAAGCGTTGGAAACACCTTTCTGAGCATCGCGTTGCACTGTCAACGCAGCACGATAAACGCTACTTTCCTTAGAGTTACTTGTGTGTGCTTCTTCTAGTATAAAGGCAGACATTCAAAACATCGAAGCGTTGTTGTGGCATTTCAGATATGCGCAATAATAGCTTCTTAATTGACAATCGCACAGCTATGAACTCTAAACCTTGAGCAATATTGATGGGCGCTGCTGATGGGGTTGGCCGTTTGGTGTCGTTTGAGGTATCGTTAGGGCAGACAAACAGACAAATGTACAAACAGACAGACAGACCAAAATTTTTCCGTACCCAAGAAAGACTATCGTCTTTAAAACACGAAGACGCAGATCGCGTCACGTGATAACCACCAATGGATGAATGGATTGACATGGCTGTGGATGGATGGATTGACATGGATTGACATGACACGGCTTTAGATCGAGCGGCGGCTAACGCCACTTAGCTGTAATACTTAGTGAACAAAAATGAAACTTTTTTCTTTTCTGTGTTGCTCAGAATGCCTGCTCTGTGTTAAAATAAAATATAAATACCTAATTCTCTTACTGGAATTTAAAATGAAATGAATACCCAGCCAAGCTCAGTTTCCAAAAAAGAAAAAAAGAAGCAAAATTCAACACGGCTGTTGCCACCTTCTACTATTGCGTGGCAGACGGCGCAGAGAGAAGCCGCGGAGTTCGTCAATGGTCATTCTTCTGAAAGCACTTGTGCAGTATAGTTGTGCCTCTTGCTCGCGAAACGCCTGTGTCAATTGTGCTTCAGATTCGATGGCACCAACCAAGCGGTGCCACTACAGCACAGCGTTTAAGCAGAAGGTCGTGTAACATGCGGGAAGGACATCGAACTTACGAGCGCAGCAAGAACTCGGCGAGCATGAAAAGAATGTACGGAACTCTTTGGTTGAGCAGCAACCCGCATGGCGTTCACTGCGCCAAAAACCAGCCGGCACCATGTGGTGGAAGAAATTGCCACCGATTTTTTTCGAGAGCAGAGGGAATGCCCGTGAAGAGTGAAATTATCAAGGCGAAGGTCAGAGAAGTTGCCATCATGAAGAATGTCTCACGAGCCTGTTTTAAAGCCAGCAGGGGCTGGACAACACGCTTTAGAAAACGGTTTGGATTCAGCCTGCGACGACGGACCTCCGTGAGTCAAAAGCTTCCAAATGACTTTGAGGAGAAGCTCATGAAGTTTCAGCGGTACATAATGGACAAACGGTGGCAAAATGGCTACCAACTGGGACGAATTGCGAATGCCGAGCAGACCCTGGTGTTCTTTGACATGTCGATGACGTAAACCATGAACGAGAAGGGTGCGAAGGAAGTGAAGTGAAGGACGGTGGGTTACGAGAAACAGCGAACGACGGTTATGTTGTGCTGCACCACCGATGGGTAAAAACTTCCTCAGTTCATAATTTTCAAACGCAAGACCGTACCAGCGAGCCAAAAGTTTCCCAGGAATGTTGTGTGTGTTTATGAGAAAGGATAAATGCCCAGTGGTTTAATGGAGGACTGGGTGAGAACGGTTAGGGAACGCCGCCCAGGGACCACATTGTTCAAGCACTCACTTCTAGTTCTCGACTTCTACGGTCGCCATTTGAAGATGTCAAGATTTCTCGTGCTAGTACGGACATCGCCATAATTCCTGGTGGCATGACCAGCCAACTCCAGCCGCTTCACGTTGCAATTAGTAAGCCCTTTAAAGACAGGCTTCCTAAGCACTACATTGGCTGGCTTACGTCGGAGGAACACCAGTTCACCCCAACCGGGCGCATTAAGCGTGCTTCGCTCAGCCAGCTGGCAAACTGGATCGCCGCGGCATGGAATGAAATCCCAAATGAAATGATAATAAGAGCTTTCAAAAAGTGTATCTCCAATGCAATGAATGGCAGTGAGGCTGATGCTCTCTGGGACGAACTCAGCAACAAAAAAGACAGCGATGTTGCGGATGATGGCGACGACGAATAAACTTATGTACTATTTGCTTACTAAGTGTGCACTTGAGTAAGAATAAAGGCCGCGATTCGACCAATAAAATGATGTTCTCTTTTTTTTTTCCATTCGACCTACATACGAGAAAAGTTTTTTTTTTTCTGGCCTTGCCAATTTCGGGGATCGGCCTAGATTTGAGTATATACGGTATATGCAAAAGTTGCAGGTCATAACAATTGATGGCCTACCCATTTTTCCGAAATCCCCCCAAAACACACATAATTTGAAATATCATTAGTGGAAATTGCAGGCCTTGACTTGGATAATATTGGATCTGAACCCACTAGGCTTGTAGGAAGGGACATTGCTGTGTTACGCAAGACCGGGACTTCATGCCACAAACTGGGGAAAAAAAAAAGAGGGTGTGTCACAGTAAAAATTGGTCAGGACAAACTGCACGTTTTGTAAAACGCATAACTGTGCCGCTTATTCATTGTGTGCATTATCCAATTTTTCCTCAAAGAACTGACACAGAAATTTCGTATTTTGTTCTTTCTGTTGCAATAGGTAGTGAACGACCCACTTATCATGCCTAAAAAGCTTTGCTCGAGCGTGCAACAGTTAATTAGTTATTAGAAGCTTGGGTTGTAGAAACAGCTTAAAATAGAGACAAGGACTGAAGGAGAGAGAACAGGGCACTGGAAAGGTTGCAGGGCATTACAGAATAATTAGTTTGAGAAGATTTTGTACCACCTAGTTGCAACTTAGGCTTAAAATAGCACTGAGTCAGACAGGACCCAGAGTGGTTTTCATTTTAACGTAGCCGTCTACGTGAGCACAAAAAAAAAACAAAAAAAAAACACGTACACATGAACACTGCATTGGCAGCTTTTTTCAATGAAGGTTTCTTTCCGAGACGTAAATATACGTGACCCAACGAAAATCCACTGCTTAGGCAAGGACACTAGCTTTTGTACTTTCGTGCAACCTTGTGCCCTCTTTCCATTGAAGAGGTCTGCTAGGAGAGAGCACTTGCAAGAATCATGTTCAACTTGTGACACAGGCAGCACAGGTAGCGAAAAATCAGAGGCACACTCCACCTGCGGTGCCACGACACAGACTTGGAAATTGATTTTGATCATGTTCTAGACTATATTATCTGTTGTTATTATGATTGTTCAGCAAACTGGGAGTGCGGGGGTAAACACAGACACAAAACAAAGAGGAGGGACACAGCACGAGCGTTCATTATGTAGATGTTATTATGTATATAATGCAAGAGCATTGACAGTTATCTACCCCACAAGTTATCTTACCTTCAAAATTTTGTATCAGCCCTCCATTTAAACTTTAAGCGGAAAGGACTTTTGCATGTGTGCGACAAAAGGGGCCATTGTGGCTGCTTCCTAGTATTATACTGCACAATAAAAAAAGTCACAGCTTTGCCGGTAAGACGAAGTAATGAACGCGATAGCAACGAATTGGAAGGTCACGCACAGAATGAAAAGCAGATCGAAATGTGCCCGGGTTTGTCACGCACAAATGGCGCACGAAACATACTCACAGGTACAGATGCACGAGAATAAGTGTCTCAGTTGTTACTCTGCTGTGTCTGAAAAGTGTGCACTTTTCGCAAACGGAAACTGCAATGACTGCAGTTACCTTTGTGAGCCCGGTAACTACAACATGATCGTGATAAAGCCAGAGGCCAGCCAAGACCAGGGCCGTAGCCAGAAATTTTTTTCGGGGGTTGGGGGAAGGTTCACACAGACCCGATGGGGGGGAGGGGCAATGAGTAATCAGCAATGAGTAACGTAAAAAGAGTATACTATACTAATGGGAGACTTTAATGCAAAGGTAGGGAAGAAGCAAGCTGGTGACCAGGCAGTGGGAGATTATGGCATCGGTACTAGAAAGGCCAGGAGAGAGCTATTTATAAAATACGCAGAACGTAATATTTTACGGATCTTGAATTACTTCTACCAAAAATAAGAAAACCGTAAGTGGACATAGAGGAGCCCTAATGGCGAAAGTAACAACGAAATAGACTTTATACTGAGTGCCCACCCAGGCAACGTGCAGGATGTGTAAGTGCTTGGCAAGGTACGATGCAGTGATCATTAAATAGTACGGTCTTGAATTCGCCTAGATTTGAAGAAGGAACGACAGAAACTGATTTGGAAGATGCCAATAAATGAGCTAGCACTGAGAGGGTAAGTACAGGAATTCAGAGTCTCGCTTTAGAACAGGTACACGGCTCTTATCGAGGAAACCAGCCTTAGCGTTGACGCAATGAATAATAATCTGACGAGTATGATTACGGAGTGTGCAGTGGAAGTTGGAGGTATGGTACTTAGACAGAACACTGGAAAGCTGTCCTAGGAGACGAAGAACCTCAATTAAAAGCGTCAAAGCATGAAAGCCTCAAATACAATAGACAAAACAGAATTGGCAGAGCTTTCGAAGTTTATTATAAGCGTAAGGTATCCGATGTAAGAAGGTATAACATAGAGCAAATTGAACACGCTCTGAAGAACGGAGGAAGCATCAAAGCAGTGAAGAGGAAGTTTGGGATAGGCAAAAACCAGATGTATGGACTAAGGGACAAGGAAGGCAGAGTAACTACCAATATGAATAGGATAGTTAAAATAGCGGAGGAGGTTTACAGAGATCTGTACAGTAGCCAGGACAACCACGACCTTAATATAAGAACTCGCAGTGACCCAGATGGCATCCCATCAGTATTGATAAAAGTCAGAAAAGCCTTGGAGGGAATGTAAAAAGGCAAAGCTACTGATGAGGATCAGATAACATCAGATCTGCCAAAAGACGGAGGACAGATTATGTTAAAAAACTATCCACCCTGTTTACGATGGGTCTCCTTATGGGAAGAGTACCAGAATCTTGGAAGAATGCTAACATCATCTTAATACATAAGAAAAGAGGTGACAAGGACTTGAAGAATTACAGGCCGGTCAGCTTGCTCTTGGTCGTATACAAGCTATTTACAAAGGTGATTGCTAACAGAATTAAGACAACATTAGAATTCAATCAACCAAAGGAACAAGCAGGATTTCGGACATGCTATTCTTAACAATCCACCCCATTCATCAATCAGGTAATAGAGAAATGCTCAGAATGCAGCCAACCACTATCCATAGCTTTCAGAGATTATGAGAAGGCGTTTGATTTAGTAGAAATATCAGCAGTCATGCGAACACTGCGGAATCAGGGTGTCGACGAAGCATATATTAACACCCTGGAAGAAATGTACTGGGGATCAACTGCCACCATAGTGCTCCATAAAGAAAGCGATAAAATATCAATCAAGAAGGGTGTAAGGCAGGGGGATACAATCTTTTCACTGCCATTTACCGCATGCTTACAGAAGGTTTTCAGAGGCCTAAAATGGGAACAGTTAGGGATAAGTGTTAATAGAGAGTATCTTTGTAATGTATGCTTCCCCGATGACATCGCAGTGCTGAGTGACTCAGGAGACGAATTGCAACTTATGATCACGGAGTTCAAACCTCGGAAGAGAATGGCGCTTCGAAATAGGTAATACTTCACTTGAAGTTGTACGAGATCGTAGTAACTAGAAGAATAAGAATGGGGTGGAGCACGTTTGGCAAGCACTCTCAAATCATGACAAGTAGATAGGCGTATAACAGCTGCATCTTGCTGGTACTTAGCTACGGCAGCAGAGACCTGAAAACTTACAAAGAGGGTTCAGCTTAAATTGAGGACGACGCAGCGAGCGATGGAAAGAAAAATGATAGGTGTAACCTTAAGAGACAAGAAGAGAGCAGAGTGGATCAGGGAACAAACGAGGGTTAAGAATATCATAGTTGAAATCAAGAAGAGGAAATGGACATGGGCCGGGCATGTAGCGCGTTGGCAGGATAACCGCTGGTCATTAAATGTTACGGACTGGATTCCCAGAGAAGGCAAGGAAGTAAGGGGGGAGACAGAAAGTTGGGTGGGCAGATGAGACTAAGAAGTTAGCGGTCATAAAGTGGCAGCCGCAAGCACAGGACCGAGTTGACTGGCGGAACATAAGGAGTCAGGCTGATGATGATGATGATGATAATGAACGTCCAAAAACCATAATATGACTACGAGAGACGCCATACTGGGGTGCCCCGGAAATTTTAACACTTTGCTTCTTTAACATGCACCTAAATAAAAGTGCACGTGCCTCAAGCATTTTCGCCTACATCGAAAATACGACAGGGATTCAATCACGCTATGTGCGGGTCAGCAACAGAGCACCATAACTACTGGACCGCTCTGGCAGGTAGGAAAAAGATGGTTTTGGTAAAATCAGTATGCGGTACACTTTTTATCCAGCAGTAAGAAAGCAAGCTCAACTGTGAGAAACATATTGCTGAAAATCACTTTGACAGCATGGCAGAATGATTCCGTTCTCTCCCATTGCCTACTCCTTGCTTTGCTGTGGCACCTTTCACGTGCACATGCGGTTAGCGGATACGAAAGGTGTGAACGAAAATGCAACAGCCCACATTTGCATGTGGTAATTATAGCAAATTTTGGGTAACATATGGGGCATATAATGTGACATGCAATGCGCAGGATAATCTTTGTGCCTATTAAAAGAGATAATCAACAGTATTACTCTATGTAATGTGTCTATTTGCGGCATGAGACATTACTTGCACAAAGTTTCTTTTATTCTTTGTAAAAAATTATGGTTACTAAGTATATGTATTGCTCGTAATTTTAGGTGATAACACGTCTACCCATGTTTCTCCATTCTGTGCATTTCTTGTCGTGCGTCAAGTCGCTAGTTGCAGAAACCGCTCGGTGTGCCCTTCTAGTCATGTCAATGTACAGAAACACAAAGATGAGGCGAATAAATACAGACAATTTGTCGCAAATTTTTTCAGCTTTATGTTCCTTATTCTTGCACGGTTTGCCACAGTACTGAAAAATAAAGCTTGTGCTCACTATAGCTGCCCATACTGCACTTCTCATCAAACTGCTTTAGGTTTATGACCACCATCCTTTTATTTACGAGCCTAAGTTACATTATGAGTATATTAGTAGGCCTTTCTATAAGACTGTGATTAGCCTGCACGTTTGCCTGTGTTACACCTTAGTCACTAGACAACACTTCGGAGTGCCTTAACATTAGGGCAAAATAAAAGATATGTATGAATATATTGTACACTCGTATACAAGCCAACTTAGGTGTATAAATCGAATATTCTGTCATGCAGGTACGTGCGTGTGTGTGTACGCATGTATGTTTAGATGTTAGCAGATTGTGCGAAGGTTAAATAGAAATGTTATTCTTTGGCTCTTGTATATCTTAGGACACGTACGAAGAGTCACACTGTAATATGCTTGAACGTGGCATATCAGACCTTGAAACTGTGTCTGGCTATTTTTATTAAAAGAAACCTTTCTGTAGTATTGTGCAACGGATGCACCGCACGTAGAACACACGGTAAAACACTGAAGCGCAGGCCAACACAATGCACGCAGCAGCCGGTAGCCAAGCAGGAACTCCTTTATTATGTAAAATGCCAAGCATATATACCCAAGGTAGCGCCCCCTGAGGGCGAAAATACTTTACACGAAACCGAATCTAGAATCATGAAATCGGAACCGAAACACTACATCATGTTCCGCCTAGAAAGAAAAGGAGATGTGGCTCTAAGAGGCTCTAAGATCCTTATACAATGATTAACGGCACATAAACAACTTTTATTATAACCCTAACATCACCCCTTTTTTTGTCGTAAAGTAAGCAATTGAAGAAGAGAAAAGCGGCATGAGAAGGAGGAAAAAAAAAAGCTTTGTACACAGTGCACTATGGCTGAAATACTTATACAAACAACATACAACACAAAATCACAGCATACCAATGTATCCCTTATACCATTATACAATAAATAAATGCACAGCATACAAATAACAAAGCACACATATGGTAAAGATTCTAACATACGAGTAAGAACGAGTTTAGGACACGAACTCCTTAAACCTGGACGGTTTCTTACACGAACGCTTAAAATGTCGAAGCTCATTGCGCTCTGAAGTACTTCCTTGCGGAGCAGCAAATTCGGTATGTGAGGATGAGCCTACTGGCTCGATTACGCGCAGCTCAGGCACCACTGAGAGCATTGAAGAGTCCGACGACTTGCTCAAGCGTCCCTCAGTTGTAGCTAGAGACTGAGAACCCTGACGGGAAACATGAGAACCTGAAGGTTCGGAAGCATGTCCATTAGTGTTAAGAAAGATACTAGCATGGGAACTGTGCTCGTCACGAGAGTATTGTCACGTAGCCAGAGAAGAGTCCGAGGAGTCTGAAGCGTGCTCGGTGCATGGTAAAACTTCATGATGGCTGGGCACCAAAGCGGGATTTGAAACCGGTGCCTGAATACCGTTTACCCCAGGGTAAGATGGTGATGCTGCAGGAATACAGATATAAACCAATTGTGGAGACTGTATTAAAAATACAGTCTCCACGTGGAATTGTATTGTCTGTATTGACTGTATTGTCTCCAGGTGTCTCCACGTGGAAACCAAAGTAGTGAGACTGGTTCTGCAAAGGTATTGAAGAGTGCAAACGTGAAGGTGGTTCCCGTTGGGAATGGACGATTACAAGTTTAGAAGCATTCCAAACTGATCCATCACTGAGCTTAAATGCTTGGGATCAACACTGCAGACAAACAGTAAATGGACCTTTATACTTGTGTTTTTTCCTTTGAACACGTACTTTGACTCTTTGACCAGCCTGAATGACTGGAGGTTTGGCTCCTCGCTTCTGATCGACATAATTCTTCATGTACTTCTGCCCATTAAAAACTATCGACCTTATGGCATTGTCCGAAAATGACTGCAAAGTAGAAGGCAACGGCAGATCAGTTGTGTCAACCGCTGTGCGAAGTTGACGCTTATATAGCAACATCGCAGGAGACAATCACGTAGTTGCCCGAGCAGAAAAACGGTAAGTACCTAAATGCTCCGTAATTGCCTTCTTTAGAGGACATTGTTCTAGTTGGGCTACATGAATGCACTCTTTCAGGACCCTGTTGAACCGCTCAACCTGCCCATTGGCTTGAGGATAGTAGTTGGAAGAACAGAGGTGTTGAATACCTTGTTCCGAAAGAAAAGTTTCGAACTGACGAGACTTAAACTGGGGACCGTTGTCTGTTAATAAGCATGCTGAGAAACCCTTCACGGCAGAAGAATGAAGTCAAAAAGGCGATGACTGCATCAGACGTAACGTCTCGAATGAAACAAGTCTCAGGCCATTTGGCGTAATAGTCAATCAAACTGACTGCAAAGCTACAATCTCAGGGAATATTTGAGAGAGGACCAATAATGTCCATGCCTAACTTCTCCCACGGCTTCTCAGGAAAAGAAACTGGTTGGAGGGCTGGATGTAGCAGTACAAAACTGCGCTTTCCACTTGTTTGTGAAGACACGGCCATCAATACCTGTCGCGAAGCAGCTGCTTTGTCCGAATTATATTTAAATGATTCTAATGGGCTAGCTGAATTATTGCCCCCTACAAGTATCTGAAGCTGTAACACGTTCCCCACGGAAAATGAGTCCATAGGCATGAGAAAGTTCGTCTTTAACTGCAAAGTACGATACAAGTACTGAAGCCAAATGCTTCTTTTTAGGCTAACCCTCAGCAATGTATTGAATGAGCTGCTGGAAGGTACCATCATTAGCAGTGGCTGCCTATAAGTCGTCCTTATGCAAGCATGCAGCAACTAAAGAAATTGTCTCTTCTTTCAGCGCCTGTGCTGGCGGAAGCTGGACTGGCAGCCTAGATAGTGCGTCCGCTACGACATTATCGGCACCTTTGCAATATTGTACGGAAAAGTTATAACAGCTGGGCGCACCATCCGAGAAATTTACAAGGGGCGACGCCCCACCGCACCAGCTGACAGCAAAGTAGTTAAAGCCTGGCGGTCAGTCCGTAATGCAAAATATGGACCCAAAGATACACATGCCATTTTTCTACTGCGAACAAACAAGCAAGAGCTTCACATTCCGCTGCTGAATATCGGCGTTCTGCCCGGGACAATGTTTTAGATGCACAAGCAACAGTTAGCAGCTGATCTCCTCTGTGTTGTTGAAGCACTGCTGTGGTGCCATCATTAGATGCATTAGTGGAAACCACCACCAAAAGATTGTTATCAAAAATATTTGTGACTGGGCGGTGAGCAAGTAGTTCTTTAACCTAGTTGAAACTGGCATTGGCCTCAGCGGACCATTTAAAACTGTGACCTTGCTGGAGCATGCGGCGCAGAGGCTCAACAACATCAGCATAATACAGTAGAAACTTTGCATAATATCCAACTAAACCAAAGAAGGATTGAAGTGCTTTAACATCAGTAGAAACAGGGGCATCAAGAATGGCAGCGACCTTAGACTCAACCGGCGATGAGTCGCGAGCACTTGTGTTATGATCTAATGCAATTTCAGTAGTAGCAAATACACACTTGTCATTAAGCTTCATGCCACAGGAATTTATTTTAGACAAGACACTTTTCAAGTGCACATCATGCTCTTCCCGATTACGGTCGCATACTAAAATGTCGTGTAAGTAACAGACAACACCAGGGCACCCCTTCAGTACATTGCTCATCATTTTTTGGAAAATAGCTGGCACAGATGCCAGACCGAAGGACACTCTGCGAAATCTGTAAAGCCCTTGATGTGTTACAAAAGTAGTAATATCACGATTCTCCTCGGCTAACTCAAACTGGTGGTATGCAGATGCAAGATCAAGTGTAGAAAAAATTTTAGCCCCTGATAACTGTTTTAAGAGTTTCTCGATGTGCGGTAGAGGGAACCCGTCCACCACAGTGGCCTTGTTTGGCTCACAGAGATCGACGCACAGTCGGATGGAATTGTCCTTCTTGCGGGCGACGACCAAGGGAGACACCCAGTCTGAAGCATTCACCCTCTCAGTGATGCCAGTCGACTCTAGTTGTTGCAGCTCGTCGGCAACTTCTTGCCTCAGCAAGACGGGAAGACAACACAGTTTGGCCGCCACTGGCTGCACACCAGGTCGACGCTTGACACATTGAATGTAATTCCGGACAGTGCCGATGTCCGACGAAAACAGGTGGTGATACTCCGGTGGCGCGTTTGCCGGAACCGCGGAGGAGTCGTCGAGAGAACATGTGTGGGTCTCACCTCTGATGACTATTTTCAGAGCTCGGATGGCATCGAATCCCGGGAGCGACGTGACTGTGTTCGTGACATAGAAGGGAATCGTGGCGCAGTTGCCGTTGTACCAGACTGTTGCCTTGAAATAGAAATGATTATTTATTTCTTGGTGTGAGTAATTCTGTAAAACGAAGTGCGAAGCTAGCAACTTGATATAAGAAAAGTTCCTCTTATAATCTTGGACGTTGAGCAATGACACAGCTTTCCAGTGTTGATGAGCATGTTGAAAGTGGATTCGTTGATACGTACGGGAAGATGAAGAAATTCAACAATGGTGACCATTTCGTCCACTTGCAAGACAGTAACTGTATCGGTTGCCGTCGATGTGCCTTGATGACCGGTTGACTCTGAAGTAGTGCGGCAGACCAGCGTGAAGTGTCCACAACATCCACACCGCGAACAGGTCCAGCTCCTGGCAGGGGAAACAGCAGAGTTGGCCCAATGCCTTGTCAAGCCGCAGCGGTAACAGGCACCCGCGCGAGTCAGCGGCAAAGGTAGAGAGGAGGTGTCCGCAGCAGCGGAGGACGAGGAGGTGCACGAAGAAGAAGTCCCGCCGGTGCCATCTTGCACCGAAGCTTGGGGAGGACGGCTGCCATTTGGCCTGGCATCTTGAATAATTCGGCGAGCTGAGCTGCCATCTTGACTCAGACGCGATGACATGGCGCCGACTTGTACTCCCGATAACTGTAACAACGCGCGGTCAACGCACTCCTCCTCTCTCACTACGTTGAACGCCTTCTGTAGGGTGAAGTCCTTGCCCATCTCGAAAAATGTTCTTTGGAGGTGCGGCAACGTGATGCCAGAGACGATCTGGTCGAAGACGAGAATATCGCCCGCCGCGCCTAATTCACAAAGCTTGACTACTCGGCGTACTTCCTGAATAAATTCTACTGTCGACTGGTCTGGGCCCTGACGCAGGGCTCTGAAGTGGGCACGTAGACACGCCGCGTCCGGTTGCGTGTCAAATAACTCATTAAGCAGCGCAAGAGCTATATCGAACACGTCCGTCATCGTCTCCTGAGTTGGCCGGTCGGCTACCGGCTGCTGCTCATATTCGACGGCACGCAGGTAGGTGTTGAGGCTCTCAACGCCCAAGGCGTTCTAGAGCAGCGCCTTCTTGTGCTCCGCCGTGGCGTCCCTGGAAGCGGCATCAATGTAGACCTGTAACACAGGATGCCACTGCCTCCATGGAATAGGGGGTAGACCAGGGTACTGCAGGAACGGAGGCAGAGGGATAGCCACATTCATGATTGTCGAAAAGAGCGTCGAGAAGGCAGCTCTGGAGAGACTCCTACGTCGGTAGGCCTCGTGACCGGACTGGCAGGAAAAGTGTCGAAAAGTAGGAATAGATGCAGGAAATAAAGTACCGGTGGGACAGCTTGCACGGGTGCTGAGTCGACAGCAAGAGGAAGACGGCTGAATGCCCACCTTGACGCCTGATGCATGTGAATTGAAAGATCCTCGTTGCCAAAATTTAGTATCGTGTAGAACACAGGGCACGGCGCTGAAGCGCTGGCCGACAAGAAGTATGCAGCAGCCGGTAGCCAAGCAGGAACTCCTTTATTATACACAATGCCGCACATATATACACAAGGTAGTGCCCCCTAAGCGCGAAAATACTTTACATGAAACCAAAACTAGCTTTTCCTGAACACGAAACCGAAACACACCACACTTATAAGCCTATCCACTTGCCTATTGAAGCTCTCTTGAACAGCTTCTGGGCAGGACTTAAACATACCTGCTTTTAAACAAGAAACTGCTATAATACAATCTTATAGCAAGCTGACGTGTAGTCAGAGTGGTTTCAAGGAACGAGGAGCATACATCCAACACATCCTTTGACGTCAGCTTCACATCTAAAAACTGCAAACACTCACACTTGGTGCTTCACAACTAAAATCCAAGCCTTCTCCAGCCTCCTCAAATCCCTTCGTAACATCAACATAACGAATTTTGCCGGGAATTTATCAATTTGATTATATTCAGGTTTAACTGTACAATGATTATGAAGGCAAATGGCATGTTTGTGCAAAGAAACAAAATATGCATCCATTTGCGGTTTATTGTGTCACAGACAAACCTTTTTAAGTGACGGAAGAACTTTATTAACTCCACTGTAACAGAAGTTTTTTCCGAATTTCGCCTTCCTAAAGTTGACCTTGGTGTTCAAATATCGAATTAGAATCGAATACAGAAATAGATATTTTGTTCCTTCCACGACAAAATCAATAGTCACCCCTCATATTACAACATGTGAATGCAGTACAAGGCAGACTTAGCCACAACAGCTTGCTCTAGATATGTAATGCAAGCCTTTCTGGAGGGAGAGTGTTCAGTTGATAAACAATTACATGTACTTTTATGCCCGTCTAATGCTGCTACGAAATTTCGCAGATTATTCTATGAGCCCACTCAAAGATTCGTGGCATGTGTCCTCGTGTTTGGATTGCCAAATGCGATTGGTGTTTTGTGCACACCTTTAATGTTTGCTTCCTGCTCATTCCCATCCTCCTTTTTGCCCTATTGGTGGTATGTGGTGGGATTTACGAAGTACTATATGTAGCACATACATTTTCGTTCACGCGCAGGTGAAGCATGAGAAACTCCAGCCTTGCCAATTGCCAGCCTGCCTTCACTTCTTGGTGGAGACTTGAACTGTGCCGCAAGAAAAGCCACGGTGCAAACATGCTGTAGCTCTACATTTACATCTACCTTGAATTACCACTCACAGTTAACACTGCATTTTTTATTCATAAAACACTGCCGTCGAAACTGACACCAAAATTTCTGGAAAAGCTCTTGAATGGTATAATGTGACAAAAGCCAGTCTTCAATCAGCAGTTCACATACTTCACTCTCATCTTGAGCACCACAGTTGCTCACTTTGAGCAGAATGACCATAAAAATATGCATCAACTAACGGCGAGTTTTTTTTTTTTTTTGTGCAACAACACTGAAATAATGTGCTCATTACCCTCAGAGCTTAATTTTTCATTTTTCCCCATTCCTCAGCATTCCCATTTCTTTTTTTTAAACGTTTTTTGATAAGGTTACCGGAAAAGCGCATTAACGGTGTTTGACTGTACAGCTGTGTGCTGCCGCCCATTTTTGCTCACGCCAGTGGCCCTGCCGCCAAAGTTCCGAAAAAGATCACGCCGCCGCCGGACAATAATTTGTCGCACGCCGTCATTTGTCTTATTTTTACCTGAACGAGAAATTCGGGCATAAAATACATTACTTCACCTTCTGTTCTGCATCTCCAAGATTTCTAAGTGTGGCATTTGCGGTGTCTTGTCTGTTCTCTTGTTTCTGTGTTTGCATGCCCTATACGAACCCTAAAACAGCTTCAAAGGAAACAAAGTCGAGCGTGTTATTCGCTCTTGGAATTTCTCCGTTTTTTTTTTTTGGCATCCTTCGTTACGCCAGAACAGTGATGTACATGACATGGTTAGGGAACATTATCTAGAATAGTCCATATACGAGAAATATCTGTTGTAAGTTCTTTTCTACTTTAATTTGCCACGCATTCGCCACCTGCCATCCCCGTTTTTTCTCGCATCTCGCAGAATTATCATGCGCGATAAACTAGTGATTTCGCTGCATTTTGTGAGTTTGCAATTAGGCAAGTGGAAACAAGAAGAGTGTATCTGAAAAGTTCGAAATCTTGATAGGCTCAATGTTTAGCAGTCACGTTGCACACATGCTTTATATAGCCATCAATGTCATAGAGCCAATAAGAATTGTAGTAGAGAGAGTGCAGTGCAGTGTAATAGAAAACAAAATGAATTGGAAAAGGGTTCGAATTATTTCATTCTTCCAACGGATGAATTCTTCACAGCGAAGACAACGCGGCTCTCCATAACAAAGGCCAGCCCACTTCGGCAATTTTCGTATATATTTTTTTTATTGCGAGAAGAATTACATGAAGATTCCTACAGGCTTTCATCATCCCTGTCATGCTCTATAAAAAGTCAAAATAAATTACTTTAGTACGCACACTGTATGCTGTCTCCGCCGATATGCATCAGCAAGTAACCCTGCTGAAGCATAGATGAAACAATCTGCCCATCTCCATCGCACGGAGGGCTCATGCGATAGTATAACTCTGTGTGCAATGATTAACGCATATTGTTCCTCAACCGGAAATTAAGTTCTGTCTGTCTTTTGCTGGACGAAGGGGTATGAAAGGATACTCAGTTAAGAGGCTGCGTGGCTCAATCCACAACTGTGAACTTTGAATATAAGGGCGTGATTGCAAGTGCCAGAACGCGCTAGCGTCTTTGCTATTTTAGCAAGGCATCAGTGAACGGCTCATTTACCATTCTACATGCTATGACATCACTGTACGAACACTGCTTTTTTTCCCGGGAGCAGCTGTATTTTCATAGACAAGAGTATTACAGTTTCGAGAGATCCAATGAAAAAGAGTTAGCTGCAGCTTAAATTTGTTATGGGGTGGCGAGCTCTTATCGCCCCGTGTGAAACGTGAAGTTGTCGAAGGATTTTCTGACCATATTACTGTTCAAGTCACCTCACACAACATCATGCGTCAAACTAAGCTTGTTATACTGAAATGCCTGAGATCGAAACTGTTTTGAATTTTCTCCTTAAAGTTAATACTTCTGTACTGGACACTTTAGCCTCATCTTTTGAGGAATTTTGAATGTTGTAGCAAATTTTCAATGTAGATGCGCTCCTTAAGTTTTGTGATAATGCCTATCAAAATATGTGTCACAAAAATATACTAAATGGAGCCGAATACACCCATGCTATCATAAAGATTTTATCCATATCACTCGTCGCATAAAGTGCTGAAGGCCTCGCCTCCGCTCAGGGAGGTCAGTTAGCCCGAAATTCTCGGTGCACGAGCCAGCAACGCAGGGAACGAGAACCGTCTTTAATGCACGACTCAAAACAATCACTAACAGTCTTCCGAACTGACTCAACACAACACTGACGCACACAGAAATACCGAAAACCCAGAACAAACAATCCCCGCAGACTGGCGGTCAATGGGACATACGCCGCGAAGCAACAACAGGAATGCCAGCTCGAAGCATAACAGCAAGAACTAAGAATCACATGCAACTCGCCATAGAAAAGCAAGAACTAAGAATCACATGCAACTCACCATAGAATACGGGCCACCGGCTCACCTTATAGCTGACGCCCCCAAAACCAGCGAGGCCTCGCCTGTGTAGCACGCGGAAGAAAGCACCCTTCGCGCCTAGTGTGACCGACTTCGCATACCAGCGCCCGCCTGCCACCGAAAAGCCCCTGGGCTCGTTGCGCACCCCTTCTTATCTGCCCCTCACTTTTCCGCCCCCTGTGGCTTTTTGTGGAAGCCCCTGTCCCCGCATGCGCGATGCGCATGTGCTCACCTCGTTCTGTTTCTACTATGCGTGCCACAGATAAGGGCCCATCGGCCCGACAGCGCTTACATAAGAATTGTCATTACAAGTGTAATGATAATGCTTTTTGAGTTAATGCATTGAAAAGTAAACAGAAGCTGATATCAAGAGGCTAAGAACTACTACTTTAACACTGCCTTCGCTACACTTATCAAAAAAATCCACATAGGTTCTAGAGGTCAATTAGTCCTGCATCGTCTATGCCCTCATCCTAAAGCCAAGCTATAGCAAATGCCTTTATTATAATAACATCCAATCTGTTTTTTTTTTTTTTACCGATAACGGTATCACTCCATCTTCCGCATGCAGCAAACTACTTGCTTTTCCTAGTCTTGAATTGAGCTCCTCTGATGTGCATAACCTAATAGTAAGTTTGAAGTTACGAAACATTCTGCCCCAGATGGTATGCCAAATAGATTTCTAAAGTGGTTCTCTTTATGATGTGCTAACTATTTTAAGTAATATTTGAAAAAAATTATATTCCTGCAAGAGTTTGCAACTATGAAAATTAGCAAACTTTGTGCCCCTAAGTCCGGAAACAAGCAAATACCAAATTATAGGTCAATCTTTTTGCTTTCTATACCAGCTCCACGCTTTTGGAGCATATAATCGAGAAATACTATGTAGAATACCTAAACGCATACAACAAATTTTCCAGATCACATTACCGCATTTGTGCTGGCTACAGAGTAACATGAATTTGCTCATGACATTGTTGCTTCCTTTAACGACCGAAGACAGATTTATGCCATATTTATTGACTACTCTAAGGATTTTGACACGGTTTGCCATGCCAAACTTGCAGCTTCTTTACAAATCTTCAGCAACAAGGTGGTTGATTGGATTGCAGATTACTTGCGATCGCGCTCATAATTTGTTACGGTTAACCAAGCGAAGTCATCTGACGTATACTAAGGCACTTTTGAGGCTCAGTGCTCTGGCCGCTTTTGTTTATAATTTATATAAGTGACGTAGCTGCGATTATTACTAACACATAAATTAAACTTGAAATGTATGCAAACAACCTCGCTGTCTGTAAAATGATCTCTAATACTTAATAGAAACTTGCTCTGATTACTTTTTTTCATCGTTTTATAATGCGAGCGAAACATGGCAACAGTCTAGCTACAAAAATACTGCAGTAACGACTACTTCAAATAAAAAATGATATCTTCATTTTACACATACTAACCACAGTGCAAGTCTAATACATGTCAAGGAGTTTAAATATTGTAGCTCTCCCAACAAATTTAAAATGACACAATATTTTGAAACAGTACAAGATCTTCGAGAACTTTGGTATCATCCGACACACGTCAAGAAATTTGACAAAAAGATGCAGACTGACAGCGCATAAGACTTTGGTCAGACTCGAGTAAGGGTTGGTTGTTTGGTGACCTCACCACAGACATGCCATAGCTATATAATAATCTGTTAAAAAAAGGAATAAGGTTTATATTTTGTCACTATTACCAGCGTTTCTCGTATACACTTCGAATGCACATATTTCATTGCTGCGACCCCTGTCGAGCATTGGCACACTCCTAATCGTGTAAATTTCCTGCATAAATAAGCTCCTCCATAAAACCACATTTTTATGCTCCTGCATAACACTTGTTCCAGGGTTCTACCACCCATGTACTTTGTTGCATCTTTTTCACATTGTACTCAATGGTTTGATCCTCTAAATATTGTGCCCGATAGATCAATTAAAAATTGTTTTCATTTCCCTTTGTTTCTTGCTCGCTTTTCTGTGGAACGTGCATTTTCGGAATGAGTGAGCTTGATGGGTATCTGCGCAGACTGGGTTCTGAGCAATTGGACAAACGAATTGCGTGAACATGTCTTTTGTTAAATTGTATTTTCGAAGGTGCTATTTGTATTAACACCTACTATGCCTCGAAAACTGAAACAACAGTATTCATAAATGAATATCATTAAGACATGCTGCTGTCACTTCAACTACTTTGCCCTTTCACAGAAACAGTTGTTTTTTTTCGAAAATCAAGGAACAAGTTGAAGTCCCCCCCAACTCTTGAGCCATGATAATTTACACCTTCCCTCCCGCCATTTTCATCACCGATCTGATGGGTCCCATGGCGAGACATGCTGCCCCCGAAGGTGGAAACACCGGTGCGCTGCCGCAGGCAATTTCGGTACTGGGGCACAAGTATATTTGACAGTAGGCGAGCAGCGGCCTCAGTCAGAGCTCCACGCAAACGCAACAAACCAACAATGCATAATTGCTGAAGAGTGACATGCCAGTGAACAAGAAGACCAACTTATGGACTTGAACTGCAGCAGATAGTAGGTGGCGCAGTGCTAGGCAACGAACAGTTTAGAATGCCCTCGCATGTTCTTTAAGAGTTATCGGTTCCCTGTCTATCAACGAAGGACTGTTTTTAATTCTGTAACGAGGCTTACTGTGCACATATATACCCTGTAAAGTGGACAAGGAGATGGTTACTGTGGTAGCTCAATCGGTAGAGCATTGGACACGTTATTCCAAGGTCGTAAGCTCGGTTCCTGCCCCCGACAAGTTATCTTTTCGTCCACTTTTCTTGCTTCAGATTTACATTACAATTTCTACTAATAACATCCCCTATACTTTCCACGACATCACTGTCCATTAGTTCACAATAATATTGTGCCTAACAACGAAAAAAAGCCCCCAAACTTACCACTTTTCGCTGTTGCTCGTGGTGCAGCACGAGGACACATAACAGGAGACACGCAACACAGCTGTTTCTGAGTCTGTGTTATGTGTCCTTGCGCTAGACCATGACTATCAGCAAGCACCAAATAGACTGGAAAGATGTCCTTATGCAGAATATCATCCTGTTACATAAGAAGGGTTACAGGACACCAATGTGGTGCTGTAGTAGTGCAATGCATGAGGTGCTGGTGCCAAGACACGGGCTAGGTGATATACCTTCATTTTGTGCAGTGCAAGAGAGGAGACGGGAGAAAAGGTGAGAAGCTACAGTGCAAGTGCTACAGCGGTGCTTACAGCTGCTTCCAGATGCAACTCACAAACGTTCAACTCGTTCCTAATGTCTGCAGCATCTTTTTTTTAAAGGCACACTAAAGAGAAACAACGACTTGGTTTAAGTTGATAAATTGCACTCCGAAAACTCTAATGCCATATGTTTCACTATTATAAGTTCATTATTGCCCCGCCGCGGTTGTCTAGCGGCTAAGGTACTCGGCTACTGACTCGCAGGTCGCGGGTTCGAATCCCGGCGGCGGCGGCTGCATTTCCGATGGAGGCGGAAATGTTGTAGGCCCGTGTGCTCAGATTTGGGTGCACGTTAAAGAACCCCAGGTGGTCGAAATTTCCGGAGCCCTCCACTACGGCGTCTCTCATAATCATATGGTGGTTTTGGGACGTTAAACCCCACATATCAATCATATAAGTTCATTATTAATGAAAAAAATCAACGTTGTAGTTTCATTTATATTTCGCTCCGAGACCTCAACAGGGGACATCAAAAATTTGAAAATAAATTTTTTCGAATTGTCGCAACATTAGCTTAATGAAATTTTCTGAAACTTCGTATACAGTAGGTGTACGACACCAATAGATGACAATGTAATTCAATTTTATTAACTGGAAGATACGTAGCACCCAGTACATGCCTTTAAAATTTACATCACGGTGTTGGGTACGGGAACCTCAAGGTGGCGTCTCCACCATATTTTCTCGCTTATAAAACGTCCTGTCATAATAAGAGTTGTGTTTTCGGGATTGTGAAACTGTACACTACTAATACGTGAAAAGTCGTTTTGTTCTTTAACGTGCTCTCAGTAGAGGCTTTCATGTTCAGGGGCCATCATGGATTGGAAACGGGAAGGTGCCACTACTCATGCCCTCAAACCATTCACCACTACGGCAGCACTCCTCCAGCCTCATTATTGAACCAGCTAATATATTCATCAAAATGAAGGTGTGCTTGTAAGTCAAAACCTTCACCGTTGGAATACAGCTATGCACAGCTGGTTGAATTTTTAGGAGCGAAGCTGTTCTTGGTCAATGCTTTCATCACTATGGGGGGCCGTTGCAGATTGTAGTGGTATTTACCCAGAAAAAAATAGGATAAATTCCGCTACAGATATATGCCTCTCCGCCCACTACTCCCGCTTCAGTCAGCCACTTCATTCACACCCACTGCCCACCACCAGTTTTGCTGTTTACATAGGTACATTTTCCAACTAGAAACATCATCTTCATTCAACGGTTCTCATGCGGCAGAGCAATGAACAAGGTGTTCCACCACTCACATCAATCAGGTCCAAGTCCTGGAGATTGACACCGGTCTTTTCGCACAGCTGCCGAATGGCTGGCACTGGCCCGATGCCCATGATCGCGGGGTCCACACCTGCCATGAAATTTGACAAGCTCTCAGCTCACGCATTGCACACTGAACCTTTTTGAATTCGCAGCAGTGTGTGATGTGTCCCCACACACGCTTTATCCTAATGAGGCAGTGAGTTATGCCAGAACCATCAAGACAGAAACCATCAGACATTTGACCTGGAATTGCGAGGTCTTGGCAACCTTAGAAAGTGCACTGGCAAACTAAGCTTCATGCAAAGAGGTACTAAATGTGCATGAAATTAAAAGTGAAGATGATTATTAAAGCTTTGTTTCTACCAAAAGGGGACAACTGATCCAGAGGTCGGCTATGCTCCTTGGAGGAGGCCGGCGGGTACTCCTTGGGATGCTGTAGCTTGCAATACATGCGAGATCACCTAGCGTTGTAGTGGGAATGAGTCAGCAGTTCATCAAATAGAATTGTGCGTGGACACAACTTTATGTTGTTGACACACAACACTGAGTCAATGGCATAGCCAGGGGGGCTTATGGGGCCTTCTCACTTCTGAAATTATTTTTGTGCTTCAATACACTACAGACCAGGGGCGTTGCCCGGGGGGGGGGGGGGGGACTCGAGCTTTAGCTTCTGCCTTTGAAATTTATTTTGTGCCCTAATACACCGCCATGTTAAATAGCCACTGTCCCTGAAAACCACCCAGGATGACATCTAAAATGTATTTTTTTGAGCCCGACAAGCCGATGTACAGTTTGAGAAGTTCTGGAAGATGGCTCTTCTGCAAAATTTCTTTTAAACCATGCAGTTTGTAAGAGTTTCTGTTTGCCATTATTCCACTTTTCCAGAATGCTATTTTTTCTGCCCATCATCATGTTGATTAGCACACGCCGTGCTTTATTCGCCGTTGGCTGACTCAATTGCCTGGGATGACAAGAATCGTTTCTAGAATCACAGAGAGCCGCAGGAAGAGGTGTTATTATTCGAATATTGCTGTTGAGGTCGGTTCGTTGTTCTTTACCGCCGCGCAGTGACAACAGCTTTAGTTGAATGGCTGTGATGGATGTTCTGACTGTGAAGTGCTCAGCTGACAACCGAGGCAAGGTACCGTATTTACTTGATTCTAAGCACCCCCCCTCACCTTTTTTTTTCACCAGAAATATTTAGAAAAAAGATGTGCTTGAGAATCTAAACACCCCTTCTTTTTTTTTTTCTTTCTGCGAGCATAGCGCAGTCGGGGCCACCAAACGCATCCTCTCGTCTCTAATCTCGGAAAGTTCAGACAAGGGATGGCGGCACAAGAGTACAAATAATCTAATCCAATCCCCAAGTCCGGACAGGCTGCACTGGCTTTGCAGTGGCGGGTCGCGTGCCTACATTTTTTTTTGTCAGTTGTTTGATAGCCCTGACATCGGTCACCATAAGTGCAAAGAGGGCTTCCTAGAACTTAAAGTTTAAGCGAGCTTCGATGACATTTGCCAAGAACAATGGCAACCATAACGCTGCTGCTGCAGAATTCGGCGTGGACAGAGCCTGCATCATCAGGTGGAGGCATGGAGCAAGATTTCTTGAGAAGGGAAAACTACGCTCGCTTGGGCGCCCTGAAAACGTCACGAAATCGGGCACAGCACTAATGCGCTTTCTGTCATGAAACTCTACTAGCGGAGAAGGAAAAAAAGCATGTGCCACCCTCACTGCTCTCTCGTTCAAGGCCTCTCTGCACCGAATCTCGTTCGCACCCAAGTGGATGTGTTCTGGTGTGTGCTCACCGGCTCCACTATTTAATGCGACAGCGTTTAAGAGCTCGTTTCGCAGAAGTACAGACATCGACGTTGTTGTTTGTGAGTGAAAAGCTGATCTTGTTCGTGATCACGAAATCACGATGCAAATAAAATGAGCAGGCATGTTTACTTTGAGCAACTAAAGTATCTGCACTTGCAAGCTTTCTGCACCTCACGTCAGGCCCAGTTCATTTTTCTTTGTATGTGTGCATGTGTGTGCGTGCATCTGTGCGTGAACAACTGACAAGTAGTTGAGAAAGTGCGCAAAGATTGAAGGCACGGAGTTAGCTAAGAACACTAGCCGTTTCATTTTGTCCAAGAGCCCTTTGCCGCCACCAAGCTCACCCCAGTAGCACCGCCTGTATATGTCCCATTCCGCTCTTGGTCTTTCCTGGCTATGGTGCAAGCCTCCAACCTCACGGGGCCGCCAGAAACTATGAGAACAATTACCTTGTCCTTGCAGCATGCCTACGTGCACTTTCTCCGCATCCCGAAGAACTACTGGTCGAAACGTTCAAAGCACTTCTTTGTCACGGCATGAAATGCGCGTGCAGACACCAAGAAATCGCCCAAGTTGGCGCCACAGGCGGAATGGGAGAAACGTGAAGAAGCCATAATCGCGAAGGGACTCGCGGCTGCTTGTTGGGAACTAACCCTCCCAAGGCCACCTACGCATGCGCGTGCACGACATGCAAGCGAGGAGTAGGGGCGCGTGCACGTGCAGGCACCAAACGTCCGCTCAGGAACCATTTATGAGCTCGTTTCAAGCACTGTACGGCTTCTAATTTTGGCAGTATAAATCTGTCACATCTATCGATTAGTGTTACAGACAGAAATAAAAAAAATTTACAATCTACGAGGAGCTATCATGATTTTTATGTGTCATCTCCATAGAAGCTGCATGTAAAAGATGGCAACATGCATATGGCAAAGCTCAACATGCATCTGTTGAGCATCGGCGTAAACCCTTTCCCTACGTGTTGCTATCGCATTGCCCTTGCGCACTTCATAGACTGCAGACCACATCGCAGACTGCAGAAAATGAACCAGAAATATCCACATGCGTATTTTGAGTGAACTTATGGACTCATATTCATATAGTTATTTATTACATTTTTGAAATCACACAGTTTGCCATCAAGCAAGGCAACTCTATTCTTTGTGAAAAAAAAAAAAAACAAGAGTTCTTTTGTTCACAAAGGCGTTCACCTTTTTAAAACAGCTTTCACATAATTAATCAAAACAACAAAAAAAAGAACATAACGCAAAAAATACATCAAAAGCCATACAAAGCTGGGTGCTGAACGGCCAATAGAAGTACACCGACTATGTATGTCAACATAAAATACAAAAAAGCAATTTCGAAGAAGTAAAAAGACTTGGAAGCTTCGCTGCATTACTCATGATAAAAACTGTTGCACAATACACCTAGTGTAAAGCCAATTGTAGTTTTTCTAAAACAAGTGATCTTTGAAATTGTCAGTGTCTCTCCCGGCCCTTGCAGCCTCTGTGTGGTCAATGTACAGAAGCTTTGTGCTGGAGGGAACGTGTCTTGCACAGTGGGACAACAGACAGCAGCAGTAGAATCTCACAGTGAACCTATTAAACCAGCTGATATGAATGTCAGTCTGATACGAATTTTTCAAAATCCCCAACTGATTTTCATGTTCCGAACCCTTTCCATGTTGCAATGGTTTAGAGGTGCACAAACCGTCGAGCGACAACCGACAGCAGCGTGCTCTGGAAGCTTCAGAAGTACACGTGTGGGCAGCACACACGTGATCACAATTCTTGCTACCATTCGCCACAACCGCTACAAATGAAATCACGATCACTGTCGATGTGATTGTATATGACGACAATAAAACTTCGAAAATACTCGCACATGCAATGATTAGCGAGTGATGCTGCCTGGAGCAAGCCAGGCAGACGAAACCACTGAAGACAGGATCATAATTATCAACGATGTTGTTCTGAAGGCACATGCTCAGACCATGCAGACGTAATGAAGACAGAACTATTATCTGCTGCTACTACAGAAAACGAAATGGCGGTTGCTGTTGAGACGATCACGTATAGTGATGAGTAGAGACGAGATTATAGGCAAATGCCTATTTTGTTCCTTACGTTCCTGTCGTGTTATTTTGATATATGAGCATGAATAAGAGGTTAGGAAGGGCTTTTATAGTGTTTTTATAGTGCCTATAAATACCTAATTAAGGTGCTCATGCCATGAGTGGGCACGGGAGCAGCGCCAAGGGCGTCGCATTCACCCGTGTTGTTTTCACCATGCAGGCTTTGCTTGTATTGCTTGTGTCATGGCTGCCCGTGGTATCGTGGTGCTTCGATTGCTCGTACGCACTCCCGCAAAACGTGGTTGGAAACAGCCACTACGCCTGCGTGCAGCTCCTAGGAAGACCTGACAACGCAACTTTCATCGACCCCGACACATGGATGGAACTCGACCATCGGTTTCCAGCCCAATCTTCAGCGACATCATCTTCCCCGGCACACATAAACGAGCTGCCTCCCCGGCAGGCTTCAGTGGGCACGGGAGCAGCGCCAACGGCGTCGCATTCACCTGTGTTGTTTTCACCATGCAGGCTTTGCTTGCATTGCTCGTGTTATGGCTGCCCGTGGTATCGTGGTGCTCAGATTGCTCGTACGCACTCCCGCAAAACGTGGTTGGAAACAGCCACTACGCCTGCGTGCAGCTCCTAGGAAAACCTGACAACGCAACTTGCATCGACCCCGACACGTGGATGGAACTCGACCATCGGTTTCCAGCGCAATCTTCAGCAACATCATCTTCCCCGGCACACATAAACGAGCTGCCTCCCCCGGCAGGCTTCAGTGGGCACGGGAGCAGCGCCAACGGCGTCGCATTCACCTGTGTTGTTTTCACCATGCAGGTGTGTAACAAGTATTCATTGCATGCTAGAAAAAATGATGATCCATTCCTATTGCTGTTCCCGTGCCAACGGGTGTTGTGCGAGACCGTTGCTGAGTGTTTTTCTATGGCCTCATTACTGCTGTGTTCAGGTGACGTAGAAGAGAACCCCGGGCCTACTACTCGCTCTGAATCATTGTTAGAAGTTGAGTCATTGCCTGATAACCCCGCTGAACAAATGAAAATTGTGTTTCAACTGCTGAAAGACATTCATTTACGCTCATCTCAAAGTTCGAAGAGTCAAGCAGAATTAGTAACAGAAGTAAAAACGATTAGGACCGGTCAAAAAGGAATCAAAACAACAATGACAAATATACAAAGCCGATTAGATCAATTTGAAAGCAAGTTAAAGGATCTCGATGCCTTTAGTGATCGACTATCTACCGCCGAGAAATCTATAGAAGAACTAATCACTGAAAATAACTTTTTGCAGTTGCGTCTAAACGAACTAGAAGACCGGTCTCGCCGTAACAACTTAATATTTCACGGTATCCCTGACGCCAAAGAACCCTGGAAAGAAACTGAGTCGAAGCTAAATACCTTGCTAGCTGATGCAGATCAGCTAGCAAGGTATTTAGGGAGTACGTACCGAGGCTAAACGGGCCCACCGCCTCGGTACGTACTCCCCAAACAAGTGTCGCCCTGTCATAGCAAATCTTGCCAGTTTCAAAACAAAAGAGCTTATTCTCTCGAAGCGAATACATTTCAAAGAAAGTGACATATCTGTATCCGAAGATTATTCACCCTGCACTCGAATTGCTCGTAAAAAGTTAATTGAATTTGGCAAAAACTACCCCGGATCCCCCGATTTTCAACTGCGCTACACTAAACTGCATCTCAACCGCAAAATCTACATTTATAATGCAGCTAGCGATAGCATCGAACAACTTCCATCAAGTAGCTGAAGCTCTGGTCCTACTAACAACACTTTGCTACAAACGTCACCGTAGGTAAACGCAAGGGGCAGTGGCCGATAGACTACGCCTCGTGTTTCTGTACTTTTCACTAACATAAGAAGCATTCTAAACAAACACAACTCATTATCAAGCGCAATAGACTCATGTTCTGCCCACATTATCGCATTAACTGAAACTTGGCTTCCTGAACACGTGCGTGATTCGGAAATTTTCGTAAATGCGTCACATTTCACAGTCTATCGATGTGACAGAACTGAGCGCCGGGGTGGCGGAGTGTTTGTTAGCTGTTTCGCGAGACATTCCTTCATCTCCCATTCATGTGAACAGTAACCTAGAAATAGTTTTCTCGCTATTAACGCTCGGTCATCTCAAAGTAATCATAGGTGTGTGCTACCGTTCACCATCTTCGTCCTCTACGTTCGTTAACGAATTGCATGATTCTGTCAATGTTATTATCAGTCGATTTCCATCGTATCCATTGTTCCTTCTTGGTGATTTTAACTTCCCAAATATCAAATGGCATACCTCCCCTCCGGTTTTATCACCCTCTTCAGCGCTTTCTAAAGATTTCCTAGATTTTTGTACTGTCTTCTCTTTGTCACAGTTAGTTACCGAACCCACCCCGAGTCTCATTTACTACGACAAACACTCTTGATTTGATTTTAACCACCCATCCAGACTATGCTTCAACTATTACCTGTCTACCAGGTATTAGTGACCACTCATTGCTCACCTTTGACTTACACGCTACCCCCTCCTAAAAGCACCAGAATGAAAAAAACTATTTGCGATTACAAAAAAGCTAACTTCGATGCTATCAATCGTGAATTATCTGAATTTACTGACGTCTTTCTGACCGGTTTTAACAACCGTTCGGTTCAGTCTAACTGGGATATGTTTGCTGCCGAAGTTCATCGCCTCACCGTAAAGCACATACGAACCTACACTACTGCTAGTCACTCACAATCGCCATGGTACAATACCACTATCAAACGCCTGTCTAACAAGAAAAAACGCCTTTATCGTTCAGCTAAGCGCTCGCCAACTAACAAACGATGGGCCGCTTATAATACCGCATCTAGTATTTACGTCAGGGCACTCAAACAAGCTAAAGATAACTTCGTCTCTAATGTATTGCCGTCAATGTTAAAAACAAATGTAAAAAAGTTTTGGGGCGTTATCAATCCCCCAAGAGATAATTACATCTTATTGCAAGACTCATCTGGTGACACAGTTCCCATCAATCAGTGTGCAACAGCCCTCAACAACACATTTGCTGCCCAGTTTACAAAAACATCTGATGTTCCACTTCCTTCCACCTTTGCTACAATCACCTCCCCATGCCACCAATTTTAGTAGACATTTCTGGTATCGCTTCCCTTATCAACAAATTAAGCAACCATTCTTCCCCTGGTTATGATTTGATTAATAGTAAATTTTTAAGAAATACTGTAGAAATTATTTCCATCATATTAGCCAAGATATTCAAACAATCACTCGACACTTCTACTCTCCCATCTGAATGGAAAATCGGGAAAGTAGTTCCTATTCATAAATCTGGTAGTAAAAGTTCCCCTGCTAATTATCGTCCCATTTCCCTTACCAGTACGTGCTGTAAGCTATTAGAGCACATCATATTCACAAACCTTGTAAATTTTCTTGAAAGTAATTCCTTCTTCACGTCATCTCAGCACGGCTTTCGTAAATCATACTCCTGTGATACACAACTGGTATCATTTACTAACAGATTACACCGCATTTTGGACAACTCATCACAAGCTGATTGCATCTTTTTGGATTTTTCCAAAGCATTTGATAAGGTATGTCATAAACTTTTACTTCACAAACTAAGCCAACTGAAACTTGATCATAACGTGTTTAAATGGATTGAATGTTTTCTCACAAATCGCTCACAATTTGTTTACGCTAACGGGTATAATTCTTGTTTTACTGAAGTACACTCCGGCGTTCCTCAGGGATCGGTAATTGGGCCTCTCTTATTTCTAATTTATATTAATGACCTCCCCTGCCACATTAAATCCAGAATTCATTTATTTGCTGATGATTGCATTATTTTTCGTGAGGTAAATAACATAATTGATTCGTGTACTCTTCAATCAGACCTTAACACTGTTGATAACTGGTGCCGTACATGGTTAATGGAATTGAACATAAACAAATGTAAAGTCATGCGCGTGTCCCGCAGTGTTTGCAGTCAATTTACTTACTACTTAAACGACATACCTCTTGAATCTACTAACTCGTACAAGTACTTAGGCGTCCACATAACATCCAATCTCTCTTGGGCAATGCACGTTGAACAAATAATCAACAAAGCTAACCGTACGCTTGGGTACCTACGCCGTAACTTTTCCAAAGATCCATCTTCATTGAAATTAGCCCTGTACAAAACATTAATACGACCTAAACTAGAATATGCTTCTTCGATTTGGGATCCCAGCCACATTAATTTAATTACATCGCTTGAGCTAGTTCAGAATAATTCCACACTGCTTCATATTATCGAACTACAATCGCACTGCCAGTATATCTGCAATGAAAAATAATCTGACCCTGCCTACTCTGTCACTTCGAAGAAAAGTTTCCCGCCTATCAACTTTTCATAAATTGTATTACCACCCCATCTTGCACGACGAACTTATTTTGCAACCCCAGTATTTTTCCAACCGTGTCGATCACCGTCACAAGGTTGGAATTATCACCTATCGTACTAACACAGCTGCGCAGTCTTTCCTGCCTCGTTCTTCTCGCGAGTGGAACCACCTTCCCCCTGAAATTGTTGCTATTAATGACAACCATCTTTTTCGTGATACCGTAGCTAACATTGTATACACAGGACCTATTTAATGTATTTTTGTTTGTACGCTGACTTTTGCTTATATTCGTACTAACGCTGTTTTTTTCCCTCCCCACCATGTACCATGTGTTATTCAATGTAGTCCACTCCCCTCTGTAATGCCATTTGGCCCTGAGGGTATTATAAACAAATAAATAAATAAAATAAATAAATGGCTAAAAGTGCCTAAAAATGCCTATTTTTCATATCAGTGCCTATATGACCACTATTTAAGCCCAAATTTTATTTTTGAGCATGGTTTGAAACTGGTATTCATGTAAAAAAGGTAACATTATTATTTCCAAACACAATGAAGTTCAACAAAGTCCTCTAGTTTTAGCAAATTTCGCAAAACAACCGCAAACCGCAGTGAAATGGCACTCGCTGGCCAGCATACGTGAGTGACTAAGGAAGAAGCTTGGGGAGCACAAAAGACTGTTTCTGCAGCCCTAAGTGGAAGCAGCGTCAGCGTCTGCAGGGAATTGAGAAGAGAGAATTAAAAATGGGAATAAGAGTGGTGTCTATGTCCGAGGCCGTCTTTTACAGACAGCTGTCCAGTGTCCTGAAGGAGCTGAAAAACAGCACGTTTTTCTGGGCAGCTGTGGGTAGTTGGAGAACGAATTAAAAACCATGGAGGGGCACTCATGAAATGCTCATGTTGACTCAGTAGTGGAGAAGGCCACCAAATTGTTATACTTTATACAGCAAAGGCTGAGACAGGCGCCGGCATGTTTACAATCAATGGTGTATTTAGCATACATTCACCCTATGCCTAAATACACTTGTGCCGTATGAGGTCGCATGGCATATTTCTTGGCATAAGTGACAAATATAAAAAAAATACAGAACAGGGCTGCAAGGTTTGTCCTAAGCCATTACTCAAAAAATAGCAGCTGTACCAATATGAAAATTGAACTAGGAAGGGAAGTGCTATCATCGCATCGAAATTAAATTGCGGTTAAAGCTTCTACGTGCAGAATTTCATGATAAAACTCGCATTCGATAATGATTGTACTTAGACAGTCTTCTTCATGGAATCATAATTGTTTTTGGATTTTAAAGTGTGGTATCAGATCTCATTTTAATACTAATTCGTTCTTTCTTAGTTTCATGACTGAATGAAATGGCCTATAAAGTGAAGAAATGTGCTGTATCGAGGAAGGCATTTGACATTGTAACTCATTTGCTGCAGTGCTTTTGGGAAAAAATGTGATGTGCAGGCGGCTTTTGTTTTGTTTGTGATTTCCTTCTTTAGGCACCCCTCTCTAGGTGACATAAGAAGTTGTAGTTAGACATTAGAAGTTCTTGCGTGCCCAATGAAAAGCGTTCTACCTCTGTGATCTTTTTAAATTGGTTTGCTACGAGCCACAAAATCATAATGCGAAGAGGCAAGCTTGAATCCCTTGCCTCTCGTCCCATGTGGCCATCGCGAGTCCAATTCCTTCCCTGCTCTCTTCGGTATCGGGGCTGGAGGATTACATGATGAATGCGCAGCAGAAACATCATGCGTTCATCTCTTTCTTCAGGTATTGCCTGCATTTAACCACGATCTAATTAATAGTGTACGGCGAGCAAAGTCAGAGCACATATGTCAACGTAAATAAGCGACGTAAAAGCAGGACCATTCCTTGCTGTAATAGCACTCCCTCCACCTTGGGGCGCACGCCCGCTAGAAGGGCAAGTGGCATTCAATAGAAATTTAGCATTTTTCTGTGAAACGCAGTGTTCCAAAGCTTCAGAAGCATGGTTCTGAGTGCCCAGAGCATTCATTACGCCTCTCAGCTCGAAATGCCCAAACCTAGTGAGGGGCCCTCTAAGGTGTTCATCGAGAATGGAGGAATTACGCGATTAGACCTGGCATTCCTCCCTTCTGGTGTATCAGTGGTCTGGTTATTTGCTCCTGCGCTGCCCTACCCAGCCACAACGAAACAAAAGAGACCCAGGAGAGTGGTGGTTTGACGGCGGACACTTGACTCACAGTGCTGGACAATAAAACGAAAGTCTGCGATCTGCGAATCATGGGGGAAATGCATGCCTACATTCAACCGTTGGTGCCTTTGTGCTACCTTAAACAATATTTTTTTGCTTGCTGTCGTAGACACAAGTCACCGATGCCTTTGTTTTAAGTTATTTCAGTTTTTGTAGAAATTTATTGTGCCTTTAATTATGATTTTGAAGGCCTAAAACGGTGTTTTACCTGCCTGTCTTCGGCGCCTAAAACACACTTTTTCAGTGCCTAAAAATCTGGCCTCTAGTGATGAGGCAGCTGATAACTGAAGGACAACGGGTGTCTAACACCGAAACAGTTAAAATGAGGCTGCTTTCCACAAACACTGTGGACGAAACCATGGTTAATGCAATAGAACTGCAGCTGAAATGAACAGGTAATGAAACCCAAACTAATGCTAGCTGTAACCAGCGCGTAAAAAATTGTGGTCACTATCGACGTCATTATTGATATAGACTGTGCACTCCAAAGGTAAGCAGCCAACATAGCGGTACTCAATTAAGGGCAATACAGTCGTAAAAAAGACACAAAGTGTTTCTGCCTTCCCCCATTCTGTGCTTTTGGCTATGGCAGAGCGGACTTTGACATTTAGTTTTCCGTTGGCCTCATACGAAACTATGACGCGCGTGGTCGTGGCTGTCAGCTGACCAGTTTCTCTTGACCAGTTTGCATGTGTCCTTTGTACGCGAGTTATTTTGATGAAAATATATGTTGTGTGCGTCCATTGTCATTTGAAAATGGATTTAGTCGTTCTTTTTGGTGGTATAAAATTTCGGGTGTTCCGCTCGCCCTTGGTGTTCACATCACTGATATTCTACTGTACACTGGTGGAGCACTTCGTACGCTTGCTATCAACCACAGAGGAGAAGACAGAGGCACTCACCGACGTAGCTGTAGCCCACAATCCTAGCTAATGGTTTCAAGTCATGTTTCTTGACAGCGTCCTCACTGGCGACAACAATAGCACCGGCTCCATCGCAGATCCCCTGCGAGTGGCTTAATTACTTCCAATGAAGAGCATCACAATCATCCTTCCTTGCGCCTGGAATATTGGCTACAGTGAACACAGTGAAGCCACACGCAAAGAAGCAGCGGTAATGAGCCTGCCAAGGGTGCAGCTTGTTATACACACCGTTGTACGCACAGTCATCAGCAAAGCGCATCGCCATATTTTTCAACTGGGACTCCCTGAGTAGTGCTGGGCAAATAAAGCAGACAGGTATGTATCAATTGGCTACTGCTATGTACAAACCAACTGAAAGTTACGAAAGAGAGTTCTCAGTTCATACTGGCTGAGTTGGAAATACTACATCACTCACACTAGAAGGCACAAAAACAGAGAAGTTTGTACAAAACTTCTTTGTTTTTGTGCCTTCTAGTGTCCCTCAGTGAAGTATTTGAGAGCGAAAAATGCAAGAGAAGACATGGAACAAACTTAACGCGCAGCTAATCTATAAAAGTCACATGCAGAATGCATCTGAAGTTTCACTTGTCACCACCAAAGCAGCGACTTTCCATCCAAGTGACACAACATTCCACAACACAGGCACTTGCTCCCTTTTGAACGTGGCATGCATGCAACATTTACATCATGATGTACCCGCAGTAACGATACTACCACGCCAGTGCTAAGCTCTGCCGGAACAAGCCCAACAACCTCATATTTTGACAGGAACAAACAACTGGTTGTGGTTACACTGCCTAAAGTGCTATTGTTCCTGTCAAAATGAATAGGCACACTTCAGAAGGAACTTCAAAAACAGCACTGCAAAGCAGAAGCTCCCACAGAGGGATGAAACAGCAAAGACAAAGCTGACTTATGTAGTGTCGACAGATGTGCAGCTTTGTCTCTGAATTATTCTGACCAGTAACAATGCAAGCTCTAATCAAATTTCAACAAAATTGTGACACCAACCGAGGCATTGCCAGCCGTGACTGTGCCATCCTTCTTGAACAGGGCAGGCAGCTTTGCGAGGGTTTCGATAGTCGAATCAGGTCGGGGATGCTCGTCCGTGTCAAACAGCATGTCCTTTCCTTTCACTCGCACCTGAACAGGCACGATTTCTTCCTTGAACCGACCGGCTTTGTTTGCTGCACAGGTATGCACAAGATCGCCTCATCATCCAAAATTTACTTAGAAAACCGCGCACTGTTCTTGGAGAAAAAAACAAACAAAAAAACACCAACATGTTAAGAATGGTTACAGTATCAGCAACATCAGCAACTTATTACATAGTCACGAGGCCATGATGGTGAAGAAGACTCCAGCAGGAATGGAAAAAACAGCACTCTTCGTTTGGGTGAGCTTCTGCCTGAAGAATGAAAAGTCAAGTACAAACTATTCGATCTGAACACTGGAAGCCACGAGGACAGTGTTGGACATTGAGCGATCTGATCGTCAGGAGAGCGTGTTGCCTTTTATCAAGTAGTCATCAAACCTTCTAGCATCGTTGCTGGTGCTCGCGTAAGCTCTCAAACTAATTTGACGATTAGCATCCTCTGTGCAGTGCTAACAGATTCATCGCAAACAATTATAAAGCATCCAAAACATTGCAGCATGGGTTAGCACTGTGTATTGTTAACAATGTCGTGGCTGACACTTGACTACACAAAGTTTATGAACGTGTGTGGTAATATGAAGTTTGCCTTCAAGATATGTTGAAGCTAACGCCTGAAATGGTGTAAGAAGTCGTGACTGTATACCCAATTTCATGGGGAAAAGAAAATCACAATACTTTCACAACGCTTTTTTTCAGAAAGCGAACACAATTTAACACCTAGAAGCAAACTTTCGCAGAAAAAATGAACTAGAAGTATGTCATGAGGTCATATCATTCATATGCGGAGGGATTACAACAAAGCTGTGGTGGTGTTAATACTGCGCATGCCTGGTCCCTCACTTCTCATGTAACATTATTATTTATTAATACTGTCAACCCTCATAACAGAGGACATACATAAAGAATGTACAATGTAAATAAAGTTGCATAATATTTTAACAATTCGCAACGAAAAACTGGTATTCCCTTAAAGGGGCCCGGCAACACTCTTTGAACATGGTCAGAAAACGCTGCCGATCGGTAGTAGACGCCCCCGACAACACGCGAGCCAAATGTTATAGCACAGCACGCGGCCTGGAATTCACAATAAATTTTCAAATCCAGCTAAAAATTGCTTCCTCTTCTCTCCACAAATCACGCAATATGACTAAAAATCACATGTTGTAATTCATTTATCAGCCATTGGCTGATTTGAACACAGCACGCTCGCTCGTTACAGATATCGGCGCGGGAAGCCCCTACTTGTCCACGCGTGCGCGCACGAACACACTGAAAAAGCGGCGCATTCGAAGAAAAAAGAAGTGCTCAAGGTCACGAGGCGTGTGATTGATTTGATTGATATGTGGGGTTTAACGTCCCAAAACCACTATATGATTATGAGAGACGCCGTAGTGGAGGGCTCCGGAAATTTAGACCACCTGGGGTTCTTTAACGTGCACCCAAATCTGAGCACACGGGTCTACAACATTTCCGCCTCCATCGGAAATGCAGCCGCCGCAGCTGGGATTCGAACCCGCGCCCTGCGGGTCAGCAGCCGAGTACATTAGCCACTAGACCACCGCGGCGGGGCCACACGAGGCGTGTGTGACGTTTTTTTGTGCCATCCCTCCCTGCTTAGCTTCCACCGCTTTCGTCTGGACGAGAGAAGAGAGAATGCAATTGCAGCATGCGACAAACCTTTGTAACTCCACTCACATTGGATGGATCTTTAAAATTTTTGGAACGTTGAATTTGTGAGACAATAAGCTCTTTCAGTGAATTCATCCCATGGTTATTTGAAAAAAGTGTTTCAGGGCCCCTTTAAATAATAATTCAGCATTCAAAATATCAATTCAATGTTACTTGAAAACTCACTGTCATTTTTCCAAATATTTGCTACGAAATGCAGTCGCTTACATCACTTGGCACTGAAAAAAGTCATAAATCACATAAATGCGCACCTACCGCATTTTCGAAGTCAGTAACATCTTTTAAAGTAACAATATCATTTGGCAGTTTGTTCCACTTTTCTATAATATCTGGGAAAAAAGAATATCGAAACGTGTCAGTATTTGCTCGGTATGGTTTTACGACGCAATCATGGTCAGTTCGGGGATTTCTTTTCCCTGGAGCATGTAAATACTTGAGCTTATTTATCTTAAGTTGACCATGCATTATTTGGAAGAATACTTTCAGCCTATATTTATTTCTGCAAAGTTCAAGAGGATCTAGGTTGCATCTCCATAACATCAGCGTGACCGATTCCTTCCTTCGGTACGTTGAACAAGTAAAGCGCGCCCCTAGTCTCTGTATCCTTTCTAACTTCTTCTTAAGAGTCACTTGATGGGGACTCCGAATAATAGATGAATATTCTAGTAGCGACTTAATGAAGGTGGTGCATGCAATATGTTTTGTGTCGTGCAATGCATCTTCTAACTTTTTGTATCTTCTAAGTTTTTCAACTGCATCTTCTAAAACCAAACTGTTGATAGGCTATCATGCGAATGTTATCTATAAGGTCAATGTTAATTTTTGCATAACTGTTACACCGAGGCACTTGAACAGGGTCACATTTACCAACAAGTGTTCACCAATGCTGTACAAAAAGGAATGGATTGCTTTCTTTTTGCTGATGTGTGCATATGTAAATTTAGAATAATTTATTGCCATTTTCTATTTCCTACACCAGTTACCTAAATTTTGCAAACGGTTCTGAACTTTGACTTTGTCGTCTAGTTTGGTAATTGTGGCATAGATTAAGCAGTCATCTGCAAAAAGTTTAACCTGAACACCCTCTTTTGTCCCGCTACTGATATCATACAGGAGAAACAATAGTGGTCCCAATACCGAGCCTTGGGACACTCCAGAAACTAAAGCTGAGGGTTCTACAGATAAATGGCCATCCAGTTTTACTACTTATGTACAATTTCTTAAATATGTTCCAATCCATTTTATTACGAGTTTATTCAATCCTGTATGACGTAATTTGAGGATTAATTGGACATAAAGTACTTTATCAAGCGCTTTCATGAAATCCACACAAATCACATCAACCTGTTGTCTTATATCTATAGCACTCGCAAAATCATGAATTTCTATTAACTGGGTCACGGTTGAATATTGTAGTACTGATAAACCCGTCATGAAGCCATGTTGGTAAGGGTACAGCAAAGCGTTCCGATCCATAAACGTGTGCATGTGTTTTGCTATCATGTGTTCAAAAAACACCTTGCAAGCAACGAAAGCGAGTTATACTGGATGGTAATTTGTTGCCAGTTTTCGATTGCCGCCTTTAAATACAAGAATGACAAATGTCGCGTGCCAATCTTGTGGCAGTGAGTGCATTGTATATAACTTTTGAAAGATGATAGATAATATGACATCTATTCTGCTTATCGCTTGAGAAATACAGATGGTATATCATTGCGACTAACTTTGAACTGTGAGCTTTATTTTCCAATACAAAATGCTGGGGGGTGCCCTCAGGCAAAAAGCTGTCAAGAACAACTTGAAGGGACCTTACAGGCAGCAGCGAATGAGTAGTCACATGAAAAAAGCGATAAAAATACTTTGCTTATGAACATAGCTGAGAATGCCAAGCCGGAGAAAAATTAAAAAAAAAACATACAATAAAAATTACAAATTCAGGTAATTCATGTTGTTGAAAGTTAGCGCCGTGTATGTGTTGTGTGTTTTCTTCTCTGTCCCGTCCTGGATGCGCTATACCTCGAACAATGGCATTGTTGAAAGTTAGCGCCGTGTATGTGTTCTGTGTTTTCTTCTGTGTCCCGTCCTGGATGCACTATACCTCGAACAACGAATAACGAACAAGCCCGCCGTGCTACCTTAGTTGACTAAATTCAGGTAAATGTACGCTACATACATGAAGATACACAATAAAAACAGAAAATTGAAACTATATTAGAAAAATAATAGACGTTCAGGTAATCTAGACATATGTCACTCCGATTACATAAAAAATAGAACAATGCAAAAACAATAATGTAGTGACATAAATGAGCTTATGTTTTATTGGCTGGAGAATCTATCACAAGAAAAAATCTTATTTGTTCTTAAAATTTAGGTAATGAAACATCGAAATTGATTTGGGAAGACACACGATTTATTAAGGCGGGTGTCTGATAAGTTAGGGTCGGCATTATGTACATTGTGCCCGTTCGTGGTATTGGTATCTGCTTTTACGTAGTGGATACTGTCCAAATGTTTCATGCGTCTTGTTTGACAAATTATGTTTATGTACGTGCCAGAGAAGTTTGTATTCACATAATTTACTTGGTTTGAGTAAATTATGTTTAATAAATAAAGGATTGGTTGTAAGTCTTTGGGTTTGCCAAAATGGTTATCAAATAGCCTGAGCACTTTCTTTTGCAATATCTCTAGTTTACTGATATTGGTAGTCGTGGTGCACCTAACGAGTGTACAGTATGATAAAAAATGAGCATAATATATCGAGTTCGTAAGGTGTAACAGAATTAGATCTGGTAATTTGAATAACAAACCAACTGCTCTACTTACTTCCGAGGTAAGTTTGTTTATGTGTGTGTTCCAGGACATACTTTCTTCAAACCACACACCTAAGAATTTTTGTTTTACGCATACTAAAAAGATGTCCTAAAATTTTCACGTAATTTCAATGTCACAAGGTTCGTTGGTTGGCTTAAATAAGACAGTTTGATTTTTTGATACTTAAGGCTAATTTACTTGCCTGAAGCCAACCTTCTAGCAGGATATTCATTTATCATTTTTTGAAGACGACAAAGGGTATCCACAGAAAATAGAATATCCATATCATCTGTGTACATTACCAACTTCGGGGAGTTAGGAATGTCAAATAAGTGGTTTATATGCAATATGAATAATAATGGCCCAAGAATCGACCTCTGGGTCCCTCCTTGTTTCATGGTGGTAGTAGGGGAGATAACATAACCCATTTTTACCCATTGCTTCCGGCAAGAAAGACAAATCTTCAAAATATCTAAGGCAATGGCACAGATGCCATAATCGCTAAGTTTCATCAACAGAACGTAGTGATTAACGCAATCAAATCCCTCTTTTTTAGATCAGTGAAAAGAACTATACTGTAACATTTATTTTCAATATTGAACAGTGTTCTATTTTTAACATGTGATAAGGCTTGCTCAGTGGTTTTAATTTTCTGGAGACCATGCTGTGTTTCATTTATTATGTGGTGCTTATTTATGAAATTAATGAGACGTGTTTTAAATTCAAATACCTTAGATAATACAGGCAGCACCAAAATTGGCCTGTAATTAGATTTGTCACCAATGGAACCTCCCTTGTATACTGGAAATATGCGAGCAGCTTTCAGATCTGAGGAAAAGGTTCAAGTTTCAAGCATTCTATCAATGAAATGTGCTAATGGTAGAGATATAAAAACTGCTACATATTTAATGGGTAGGACACATAAATCATCCATTCCCGCTGAAAAACTGTTTTTAATATTTCTTAATAGTATTTCAACTTCTTGTGGGCTTATAGAAAATAAGTTGAGTGTATCGAGCTTTCACGCTTGAGCACAATAGCAGGACGCGTTTCAGAACTGAGATTTGTTCAAAAATCCCCCACGTTAGTGAAGTACTAATTTATTTTTGTAAGGGCCTCCACTTCTGTCTTCTAATTTGAATAGCTGCAGAAATACCCCTTCCCTAGCTATTTCAAGTGTTTCGATTAGAACAGTAGGAGGAATTCTTAAGGCTTCTTTGGCACTTGCTGTAGTTTCTGGCAGGTTTAATACAGACTGAGAAAATTTGTTAAAATGGTTTGCTATTTCATCTTTTTTCTTTATAATGTCGCTACCAACATGTTCTCATTGACTACTTCTTTCCTGTCACTAAAATACCACCAGAATTTCGGAGGCGAAGACCCAAGAAAATCACTGAAGGTTTTAAACGTTTTTTTTTAGATTTAGCCAAAGCAAGCTTGAGATCAGTTTTTAGATTTCTTAGAGCCACTGACGACTTGCTCTTTTTATGCAGTCTATTAATTTTCCTTTTTATATGAATTATATCTACGGTGATCTAACGACTTCTCCGTTTCTTTTTTTTTTAACACTTCATGGAACATATTTGTCTGTGCAATAACTTATAACACACTGAACTTTTTGCCATAATTATTCTACTGATTTTAAACAAGAGGTGCTCTCGAAGTTTTCAAATTGGATCTCCAAATAGCCAAGAACTCATGCCTTGTCGGCCCTAGCAGTCTTTAACCTTTACTTGTGTATAGCTTTTCCCATATCGCATTGTTCGAACGGTCAGCTCAAGACAGATCCTCCTGTGATCAGATATACGCTTTTCCGCTGTCACCTAGTAATCATTTAATTTATTGGATAGGAACACCAAGTGTAGTAAAGACCTTGACATCGGTGTAATTCTGGTATCTTCAAGCACTATGCGTTTCCTTCAGATTGTAGGTAAACATTAACTTCTAGCTTTTTGTCAACGTTTACTGGCTCCCCAAGCTGTATGAAAAATGCTTCCTGTTTATATGTGGGATATTAAGATCTCCAGTCATTACCAACCTAATGTTCTCATTTACATTCTGACATAAAAACTTGTTCCAAGAAGTTCTAGAACTCAGGGGAGCTTGAGGGTGGCCGACATACAACTCCAATAAGAAAAACAGTACTGTCAAAAGGTATTGGTCACACGAGAGTTTCTGGTACTTCACAATCAATCAATGAAGAATTAAGATAACCTTTAATAACTATGCACACCCCGCCTTCGCGCGAGTCTCTGTCTTTTTTGAATATACTGCAACTGGGAGGTACAACACAATCATTCGCAACATTTTCATGCAACCATGTTTCTGTTATGTAAGGATCCTGTGAAAGCAATAAGTACTCAAGGTGCGTAGTCTTGTTCACTATACTGCGAACATTAAACGAGACCATCTTAGCCATTTTCTTGGTGTATCAAAAGAGCTGCCCGAGCTATCAGATTCCTTTGACTTAGTTGGTATGACACACTAACTTAGTTTCGTTTTACCAGTATCACGTTTGCCCGAGTGCAAATAGCTAATAAGTTACTACAGACGGTAGTGGTGATCGTCTTAGGACTCGCACAGACCTGCAAGGTCTTTCTATGCGTTCTCCACGTTTGCACAAACCTGTTTTGACTGTCTTATTTGCATCACTGCTGTTGCTGCCCCTAGGCATTTTTTTTCTCCAGCACAAACATGCCACACCATCTCAGTGTCTTCAGTTTCTCGCAACCGCCGTGCCACAGTAATGCCACCACACAGGGCAAGCATTGACATGTGAGCGCACTCCACCAGCTGTGCTCTCTCCATATTTTTGGCAATGGTAGATTCTAGATAATTCAAACTTCGTGGGAACTCTGTATTTTGTTCGAATCATTGGGAGTTCCAATAAATGAAACTCAGGGTTGCATATCAACTAGAATTGAAATGTTTATTGTTTCACAGCGCTGACACAAAGCCGTACACAGCTTTAGACAATGTAAGATCACACAATAATGCCACACTCGTTCATCAAGTTTTGCTATTGCCCCATTACACTGAAAGTGGTGTTATGTGCAAACTGTGCTGATTGACCAAAAATCATTGAGATAATCTTAGATGCGCTTACGCACACAATGCAAACAACTTCTAGAACTTACGTGGCGGCTAGCAATAATGCTGGAATATTCACCATCATATGTATAATGCCGACGCACTTCAGCGCTTGTCAGCTGATTGACAGCCAACGCCCTGCACGCCACTACCGGTGCCAGTGTGTATTGCTGTAATGTGAACATCCATTTACCAGTCACAAGTTCGGTCAAATGAAGTTTCATTTTAGGCACACTAGCTGCTGCTTTCATCAAGGTCACAACCATGTGACATTACTATAGAATGCATTATGTAACACATAATTATCAAATGCATTATAGAACGTGTATGTACTTAAGAGACAAAGCGTGTTGTGCCCTCTGACAGCTGACAACACCTTTCCATTTGAACATTTTGCTGCATGACGCCACTGTACTGCGGCAAAAGTGGCTCTAGAAATGCAACTCAGCAAGACGTTAAAATGAAGGAAAGTGTAAATTTAAGGGCTCGTTTCTTCTGATATACACAATATTATTAAGAACTATCAGACAATAATGCCAGGGAACATATAAGTGATTTTATTGGAAGCCACTGTTTCCCCATTAGGACTTCGCCACGTCCACTTATGGTTAGCCCGTCTTCTGATCAAGGTATTTATAATCCGTAAATTATTACGTTCTGCAAACTCTACTAACAACTCCCTTTTGGCAGTTAAAGAGTCGATGCCATATTTCCCCAATGCATGGTCTCCGGCCTGTTTCCTGTCATTGACATCGATGTCACCCATCAGAATAGTATACTGTCACTTTACTTTGTTAATAGCTGACTCAATGTCTTCATAAAAGCGTTCAACCAAATGATCATCATGGCTCGATGTAGGCACGTAGGCCTGTACCGCTGTTAGTGTTACCACATTGAATGATAATCTTACTAGTATCATCAAAGAGCAGCGTGTAATTGAAGTTGGAGGTTCAGTCATGCCCAGCCTCCCTTGCGTGCCCGGCGTGCTCAGCCTCCCTTTCCCTTCTTACGGCAGCGCGAAAGCCGTGTTGCGGGAACACCCGCACGGCCGGCGCTCACAATTCCCCCCTTTCCCGGCACACGGAATGCGTTTCCCTTCCCTCAGCGAGAAAAGGTATTATTCTCACCAGGGAGAGGGAAACCGAGGCAGGGGACAAAACTGGCGTACGAACGGCCGCACGGTCTCTCTGCACTGGCCAGGAACCAAGGAGGTCGGACCAGCACCCCCCCTCGAGCCGAGGGCCACAACGACCAAGGAGTAAGTGTTTACCCTTGTCTTCTGTACTATCTCCTCGCGACATTTGCGCGCTATTGCTAACGCCTAGCAATAAAGCATCGTTATGTTGACCTAGCCTGTTGCCTTATTCGTCCGAACCCGCGTAGCTTCAGTGAGACGAGCTACGGATAGGGGTCGTTAATCGTGCACGGTACGACTGTGTGTGGCTGAAACATTAGCTAGGCTTCTGCGTCAGCCATACATAGGACGGACAGCCATACATAGTCACTAGACAGCAAACTGGCAAACTATCTCAGGAGACGAAAAAAATCTTATTAAGAGACGACAGACGATGAAAGCCTCAAATGCAACCGACAAATAGAGCTAGTGGAGCTTTTGAAGTTTATAAATAGGCGTAAAGTGGCCGACATCAGGAGGTATAACATGGAAAGAATTGAACAAGCTGTAAGAAGCGGCAGAAGTCTAAAAGCTGGGAAGGCAGACTTGTACATAGGTGAAAATTGAATGTATGCATTGAGAAACAAGGAAGGCAATGTCGTAACCAATATGGATAGGATAGTTGAGCTGACGGAGGTGTTATATAGAGTGCTGTACAGAAGTCAAAAGAACCAGGATGAAATTGTGAAAACTATAATAGTCCAGGAAATTTCGACATCCTACCAGTAACGATAAGGGAAGTAAGGAAAGCTCTAGAAGGAATGCCAAGAGGCAAAGCCACTGGTGACGATAAAGTAACAGAGTCCTTCTGAAAGATGAAGGAGAAATTGTGTTAGAAAAATTAGTCACCTTAAATACAAAGTGTCTTTCGACGGGAAGGGTACCAGAATCTTGGAAAAATGCCAACATCATCTTAATCCATAAGAAAGGAGACGTCAAGGACTTGAAAAATTACAGGCCGATCAGCTTCTTCTCCATTCTCTACAAACGATTTACAAAAATAATGGGTAATAGAAATAAGACAATATTAGAGTTCAATCAACCAAAGGACCAAGCAGGATTTCATACCAGCTACTCCACAATAGACCATACTCATATTATCAATCAGGTAATAGAGAAATGCGCTGAATACAACCAACCCCTATACATAGGTTTCATAAATTATGAGAAGGTGTTTGACTCAGCCGAGACATTAGCAGTAATGCAGGCACTATGGAATCAGGGTACGAAGAACGCTACATAAACATACTGGAAGAAATCTACAGAGGATCCACAGCCATCATAGTTCTCCATGAAGAAAGCGACAGAATCCCAATAAAGAAGGGTGTAAGGCCAAGAGACATGATCTCTCTAATACTATTCACCGCGTGTTTACAGGAGGTATTCAGGACCCTAGACTGGGAAGAGTAAGGGATAAGAGTTGATGGAGAGTACCTTAGTAACTGATGACATTGTTTTGATCAGTAATTCAGGGGACGAATTACAGTTCATGATAACTGAGCTGGACACGGAAAGCAGAAAAGTAGGTCTGAAAATTAATATGCAGAAAACTAATGTGCACCAATCTCGGGAAAAAACAGCCATTTGTGAACCGTGGAGAGGCGCTGGAAGTTGTTAAGGAGTATGTCTACTTGGGACAAGTAATAAGAGCGGAGCCGGACCACGAGATTGAAGTAACTAGAAGAATAAGAATGGGGGGGGAGCACATCTGGCAAGCACTCACAAATCATGACAGGTAGATTGCCACTATCCCTCAAGAAGAAGGTATATAACAGCTGCATCTTGCCAGTACTGAGCTACGGAGCAGAAACCTGGAGACTTACAAAGAGGGTTCAGCTTAAGGGGAGATGCGAGTCGAAAAATCGCGTTTTTAGCGAAATTTCTTGTATTTTTGATTTTTATTGCATTGTAATCTTCAAACCTTCTTCTTTCATCTGTGAAAATTTCAAAACTAAATTCGAACCGCAAAATGCAAAAAAATGTGTATGAAGGCATCGTGGTGGCTCAAAATTTCGTGAATTTGCGCCGATATTGGCCATCTTCGACTACGCGCTGCTCCCCATCGCAGTGCCACTCGCCATCGCGATCGGTTGGGAAAGTTGCGTCCGGCTTTCTTCTTACAGCTCCGACGACCACCAGTTTCGTACGTGGGCAAAAAAAAATAAAAATAAAAACGAGGCCTTTTTATCACGTGGTTTGAGCGGTTTGAAACGCGCGGCACCCTAAGCCGCATTGCCATTGGCTACCGAGTCATTGTCAGCTGTGTTGGTGGCGGCCATCGGCATTTGGTCCTTCTGCTTTTCTGCGCGTCTACGCATCTTTCCGCGATGACAAGCCCGAAAAAGTGCAACGTGAGACCGCAGAAGTTTCGAACGAAGCACAAGTTCAAGGGAAGGGGCGTAAAGCGCCCGGAACGACGGCGATGAACGAGAACGCGCCTACGTGTGCTAGGCTTGACGGCGGCATCGACGAGTGCGCGAGCGACAGTGGCTGCTATGAAGGGATTGACGCTGCGCTTTCTTTTGTCAGTGCTTCGGAAAAGAAGCTCGGCTTCTTCGAAAAAGACGAAAGACAGCGCAATGAGGTTTGTGCAACGACAGTTTTGTGTGACACCCTCTTGCTGACGGCACTTGTGGCAGGTGCAGCATGCCCTGCTTGCGGTATTCAAAAACTTGCCGTTCAAGAGCCGGCAGAAAAGCGCGAGGGACTTTCGTCGCTCCTCGAACTTCATTGCGAAAACAGCGAATGCTCAGCGACTGTTCTTTCGTGCTCCTATACGTCACTGCGCGTTACGGCGGACGGCAGCAGCCGAGTGAGCCAACGGTACGACAGTGGGAGCTCCCGAGATAGTTTCGCTATAAATGTGAAGGCGGTGGTGGCTGCACGCGCTGTCGGCATTGGGCATGAGCAATTGTCGAGATTTTGCTCCATTATTGGACTCCCAAAGCCAATGCACCACCGAGGATTTTTTTCGATAGCAAAGAAGGTGCACACCGCTGCCATGGCAGCTGTGAGTGAAAACTTGCGCCGATCCAGAGAGTTGACGAAAGAAGTAGCAGGCGAAACTGATGTGGCTGTTATGTTTGACGGCACTTGGCAGAAGAAGGGCCACAAAAGCCACAGCAGGATTGAAGCAGTTATCTCCTTAGATACTGGCCTCTGCTTAGACTTCGAGGTCATATCAAATTACTGCCTGACATGCAGTAGGCACAAGGATATGGGCCCAGACGAGGAAGTGTGGCAGGCATTCCATGGCCCAGTCTGTGAAAAAAATGCAGACTGTTCCTCCCATGCCATGGAAACGGAGGCTGCAATAAGCATTTGGCAGAGAACATTGACTTATGACACCCCACTGCATTTCATGACATTCATGAGTGACGGTGACAGCAAAGCATATAGTGCAGTTGCAGAGTTAAAAGTCTATGGTGCTGTCAATATAGAAAAAGAAGACTGCACTAATCATGTGGCCAAGAGACTTGGCACCACGCTACGGAATCTGCATGTGCCATTACCACGAGGGCAGAAAATGAAAGAGCCAGCCATTCAGAAGCTCCAAACATACTATCAGATTGCCATAACAAGCAACAGGGGGAGTGTACGGGATATGTACACTGCAGTATGGGCTTCGTACTTCCACTCATGCTCTACTGACAATGCTGGCAGCAAAGCATATAGTGCAGTTGCAGAGTTAAAAGTCTATGGTGCTGTCAATATAGAAAAAGAAGACTGCACTAATCATGTGGCCAAGAGACTTGGCACCGCGCTACGGAATCTGCATGTGCCATTACCACGAGGGCAGAAAATGAAAGAGCCAGCCATTCAGAAGCTCCAAACATACTATCAGATTGCCATAACAAGCAACAGGGGGAGTGTACAGGATATGTACACTGTAGTATGGGCTTCGTACTTCCACTCATGCTCTACTGACAATGCTGGCAGCCACAAGTTTTGCCCTGCAAGAACAGAGTCGTGGTGCAAACATCAACGCGCTGAAGCACTTGGTGAACCTGCACCACGCCACACACCTCTCCTGACAAAAGCACACGGATTGGCTGTTTTGCCCATTTATAAGTGGCTAACGGATGAGAAGCTCCTTGCTCGATGCATCAAAGGGAAAACCCAGAACGCATCGGAATCCCTGAACAGCAAAATTTGGCTACTTTGCCCCAAGACTAAGTTTGTCTCCCGAACGGTTGTCGAGACTGCCGCAGCTATGGCAATCCTGTGGTTCAACAAGGGTCATTCTACTTTCGAGCACATCCTGGAAGAGCTCAACATACTGCCATCTAGAGATCTAGTTACTCTCAGTGATTCCCGCGATGCGAGGCGCATCAAGAGAATGTCCGAGCGTCTGACAGCAGAAGCAAGGACCCACCGTCGTCGTGGAGTGAAAAGGGCACGGCTAGAAGAGAGTGCTCGCAAGGACCGTGAGGGCACAACCTATGCTGCAGGACAGTTCTAGTAACTTGCAGTGCTTTTAAAAGTTCTGTTGAACATTATGGCCAAAGATTATGCATTTCTAACAACTCTGTGATAAAAAAAAAGGTTTCAAACTTTCAAATGCGTTTTTCTCCTTTGGCAGTTTTGTGTGATCTGTGCTTCTTATACACACTAGTTCGTATACTTAGAATTGTCATACATCTATGAAATTTTGCACATAGCATGATGAAGGCCCATAGAGTGCAAGTATCTATTCAGATTGTCAGTGCTGCTTGATTATGTTTTTCAAAAATTACATAACATTGAAAGCCCTTGGCAACTAGAGCCATAGTAAATTTTTCTATTTTATTATTGTATTTCACCTTTTTACACACAAAATTTATATTGTTTTTTGCACTCCACAGTTCCAAAGGATCATAGTCAGCTATATCTACATGCTTTATCTCAAATTTTTATAGGTCAGAATTGTTGCATAACAATGGCCATAATTTTGCAGTATCTGACCTGCAGAAAGAAAACCAAGCAATCTACATGAAAATAAATGACATATTTGAAAAGAGGAGAAAAAACTCTATTAGCATGCCAATTTGTGTTAAATTCAGACTCTTATTAAAGAAAATAGTTTTTCGAGTAGCATCTCCCCTTAAATTGAGGACGATGCAGTGAGCGATGGAAAGCAAAAGTTAGGTGTAACCTTAAGAGGGGACGTGCCTTTGAGAATGAACTTTCTTGTTTCTGGTCGGATGATGATGAAAATCGGCACAGACACTAAGAATGGCCTCACCCTGCATCCACAAAAATTTCGAGGCGATAGCACAAATACTTAATGAGAGACAAATTATTTTTCAATTGAACCTCGTGGAGGAGCTGGAGGATTTATAAAATGACAAAAATGGTTGGTAATTGCTGTATCCACAGCCAAATGTATGTTGAAGGGGGCTGCGTTCTCAAAATAACTTATTTGCAACACTAAAACTTGTAGTTTACGTTTTTTCCAGCGACGCTGCAATGAGCACACTTGCACTACAAAGAAGAAACTCTATAAAAAATTCTTTAAGGAGTACAATGAAAAACTAAGATCGCAGCCCCCTGAAGCACAGTTCAAGGAGCATTACAAAATAAATGGAATCAAAATCCGTACATTGGTTGCCCAGATATCTGCTCCACGAGCTGAGTATAATGCCAAAAAACAGTATTGAGATAACTGCGTTTAAAGTTTCAACTTCTTTTTACGTCTCTAAAACACCTAAAGATTGTGATCTTAGGTTTGTCTTGTGATATTTGACTTTTCAGGTATCTGGTCTCTGACCAGTGTGCCTTGGTTGCCCTTTTTTTCCCCCCATAATTTCCTTTTCATGTTTTACAAAGAACAAGTATGGATTTCAAACCAAGTTCTTTGTATGAAGGAGTGGTGTGATAGGCATGACAGAAAAGATTGTAAGAAAAGATTGTGACAGAAAAGATTGATTGGTGGCTCATGGGAGAGGCCTTTGCCCAGCAGTGGGCGTAGTCAGGCTGATGATGATGATTGTAATGTAAATGTGAAGAAGGAAAAGTGGACGAAAAGATAACTTGCCATTGGTAGAAAGTGAACCTGCTACCTGCAAATAACTCGTCTGATGCTCTACCACTGAGGTGGCAGTCATACCACTTTATAGGGTATATATGTGCATTTAAGCATGGGAGAGTCAGTCAGCACTACTTGTAGCCATAACAGCGAAAGTGCAACACCATTTCTTGCATGTTTGGCATTCTTATTTCGAGACAGCTGCTGACCAATGATTTTTCGCATAGCATCTCAAGGCATCAAGTCTCGCAGAACAAGACACTTGCTGTGTGTGAGACACACACACACACAGTGGGTGTGCATGCGAATGCAAGTATGTGTGTTGATGCATCGTCATTTGCACATGTCACTGCCACTGCGCACGTTGTGTGCGCATACCCTTCAGAGGCTATAAAAAGCCTCGCTCCCAATAAACGTTGTTCACTGTTGTACATTCGTGTCTGTACGCCTCAGTGGCGATGAGGCGGTCGAATCGTTGGTCGCGCTGCGACCATGGCTGCGCACGCGGGCCCACCGGGTTTTGATGAGGAGGCGGACAACTGGGAGGCTTACCGGCTACGCTTGGAAGCATACTTCGAGGTTCACGACGTCACGGACGAGAAGAAACGCAGGGCAATTTTGGTCACGGCGTTGAGCACAAAGACAGTGGATTTATTGGCTGCACGATGCGCGCCGGCGAAGATACAGGACCTGAAATACGAAGACGCTGTGAAGTTCCTGGGTGAGCGATTTGCTCCGGCGTGCAACGAAATTGCAGAATCGTACAAGTTCTTCACAAGGAATCAGCTTGCAGGAGAGTCGGTAAATGAATTTCTCGTGGAAATACGAAAGATTGCAAGCAGGTGTAATTTCGGTAGCGCTCTCGACAGGATGCTAAGGGACCGCATTGTTTGCGGCCTGCGCGACGCTAGTGTTCGTCGGCAGCTGTTGGCAAAAGCGGAACTCACGCTGAGGGAGGCGGAAGAGGCAGCGCGTGCAGCAGAGATGACAGCGGCAAACGTGGACCACATGGCCAGCGCGCAAAACACGGACAATGTGCACGCTATGACGATGAAGTGCAGAGGCCAACCAACTAGGCATCCGTCACTACGAGAGTCGGCGAGCAGGGAAGACTGGCGGCACGAAGGGACGTGCCCATGCTGCGGCAAAAGTGGTCATACAGCGGAAAAATGCAAGTTCCGTTCTGTTAAATGCTTCACTTGTAAGAGGCAAGGACACCTAGCCCGTGTGTGCCAGCAGCACCAGTCCCGGCAAAACAAAGTATTCCACTGTGAAAGGCAGTGGTCTGATAATGACGACTACGAACAATTTCTGCTCAACTTGCAAGCGGCATCGGTGAACATGGTCCAGCCAATTTATCGCACCATGGAATGGGATGGCGTGGCTCTCTGAATGCAAGTAGACACCGGTTCCCCCGTGACAATCATCACATGGCCTACCTACACCAAATACCGTCACCTTTGGCCTCGGCTCCAGAAGACTACCTTGCAACTGACTTGTTTCCTCGGTCAACTTCCCGTCAAGGGTCAACTCAATGTCTCGGTGACGTACGGCGGGACCACACTGGACGCTACCTTGGTGGTGCTGGGGTGCTCTGGACCGGATCTGCGTGGGCGGGACGTCATCAAAGCTCTCGAACAGCACGGAAGGCAGGTTCTCGCCGTCAGAATGAAGGCTGCCCCCGGTAAGCCATCCTCTACTAAGGACGATTTACAAGTGCAGCAGTTGTTAGAAGAGTTTCAGGACTTGTTCTCGGAAGAGCTAGGTTTAATCAAAGGGCCACCCGTTGAGTTACGCTTGCGCGAAGGTGTCGTACCTCGTTTCTTTAAGGCACGTGCCGTGCCTTACGGGATGAGAGAAGCCGTTAGCCAAGAGATAGATCGTCTCGTTCAGACAGGAATCTTGACACCAGTTGCTTGCGCTGACTGGGCAATGCCTCTGGTTCCGGTAGTAAAGAAAAATGGGTCCATACGACTTTGCGGTGGCATCAAAGTAACAGTCAACGCTGCTTGCCACACGGAAAAATATCCGTTGCCCAAAATTCAAGACATCTTTGCTAGCTTAAGTGGAGGCCAAGTGTTCTCTACAATCGATCTAAAGGACGCTTACAGTCAGCTACCTCTAGATGAGAACGCAAAGCAGCTTCTAGTCGTTATGACGCAAAAAGGACTATTCTGCTTCAACCGGCTCCCTTTCGGTGTAGCGTCCGCCCCAGCAATTTTCCAGAGACGCATGGAAGCTATCCTTCAAGGAATACCGGGTGTTCAAGTTTACTTGGATGACGTGGTTGTGGCAGAGAAGCAAGACAACTGCGAAAAATTGCGCGAAGTCTTCCAGAGGTTACGGGACTACGGTGTGAAGCTTCACCCAAGCAAATGCAAAATACGGAAGAAAGAAGTTGAGTATCTTGGGCACCGCATATGCGCAGATGGCCTTTTGCCGAAAGCGGAGAACATTGAAGCAGTATCAGGAATGCCCAGGCCCACATGTGTGGCAGAGCTGCGGTCATTCATCGGCTTTGTGACGTATTACCATGCATTCCTTGGCAACTTGTCCACTGTTCTCGCACCGTTGTATGAACTGTTAAAGAAAAACGGCCGTTGGCAGTGGGGAGCAAGACAAGAGGCCGCTTTCGAAGCAACGAAACGCCTCGTCAAAGGCGCCAAGTTCCTCACGCACTACGATCCGCAAAAGCCCCTCGTGTTAGAAACGGACGCGTCGTCTTACGGCACCGGGGCTGTTTTATACCACCGGGTCAACGGAGAAGCGAAGCCAGTTGGATTTCGGTCGCGCACTCTGACTGCCGCAGAGCGGAATTACGCACAAATTGAGTGTGAAGCGCTGGCAGTTGTCTTTGGGGTGACAAAATTTCGTGAGTACCTACTGGGTAATACTTTCACGCTAATTACAGATCACAAGCCACTTCTGCGACTGCTCAGCCCGGACAAGCCCGTACCTGCTCTGGCAGCGGCACGGATCCAACGTTGGTCTTTATTACTCAGCGGCTACACGTACAAGATCGTGTACAAGGCAGGAAAAACCCTTCCGGTAGCTGATGCCCTGAGCCGCCTTCCGGCAAGCTACCAGCACGATGCCAGTACCATGGAGTCCATCAATAACGACGCCCGTGAGTACGTAATTTTTGCTGAGCAACTAGACACCACCCTGGTGTCGTCTAGTGATTTGGCCCGGGCGACAAAAGCAGATAGCACCCTCAAGCAAGTCGCTGTCTATATTCGCGACGGCTGGCCTAGGAAACTACCGAGGTCAAAACCAGGCTTACGTCCATTCTTTTTCAAAAAACACGAACTTGTGTGCAGTAATAACATTGTCTACTGGGGCCACCGAGCGATAATTCTGGTCGCCGCCCGGAATTCCGTACTACGCATGCTGCACGAGACTCATCAAGGGATGACGTCGATGAAGAAGTTGGCGCGGTCCATATTTTGGTATCCTGGGCTGGATCGGGACATTGAACGTGTGGTAAACACTTGCCCTGTATGTGTGCAGTGTAGCAGCATGTCACCTGCCAATGAGCCTGTGCCATGGCCGGAAACCAAGGATTAATGGTCAAGGGTGCACGTAGACTATGCCGGCCCTGTTGACGGACATATGTTGCTCATCGCGGTTGATTCGCACACGAAGTGGATAGAGGTGAGCACAGTGAAGATAGCCAGCGCGGGACGGACTATCGAAGCCTTACAATCAATGTTTAGTAGGTTTGGCCTGCCCCGAACTATGGTTTCCGATAACGGGCCACAGTTCACTAGCGCGCAGTTTCAGTCGTTCATGAATGAAAACGGAATTCGCCACTTTCGCACCGCGCCTTATCATCCGCAGTCCAACGGTTTAGCAGAGAGGGCAGTGCGAACGATTAAACTGGGACTGCGCAAGAACGCTAGAGGCACACTGCAAGGCCGATTAGACCAAATTCTGTTGCAGTATCGCCGCACCCCTCTGCCCAGCGGGAAAACGCCAGCGTTCATGCTGCTGGGTTTTCAGCCTCGATGCAAGTTGGATAACATCGTGTCATGTCGGCCATTTTCTCACGCAGATACGGAGCACCCCGGAACCACTCGCCAAGTTGGAGACTGTTTGGTACAGGAACTACGGGACAGGAGCCAGGTGGAAGGCTGGCGTCGTACAGACCCCCGAAGGCCACCGCATGGTAACCATCAAGGCCGCAGACGGCGAACATCATCGCCGGCATTATGACCAGTTGAGAGGAAGAGAAACCGACAGCATGGGACTCGCTGCCGGTGAAGCAGAAGTCAAGCAAGAGCCCGGGGTTGAGGCACCGCAGACGAAAGCTGGCGAAACCGGTGCACCACTGACCTCAAGAGAACGCCAGAGCCCAGGTGCGCCAGACACAGACAGCCGACCAAATACGCATGACAACCAGGTTGGAAATGACGCCAGCGGCGCGCAATATGATGGCAATAAAGAGTTCGATCCTGGCGAAACTATGTTACGCAGGTCCACCAGAAACCGACGCCCGCCGGATCGCTACCAGCCTTAAGGGGAAAGAAGGCTGATGCATCGTCATTTGCACATGTCACTGCCACTGCGCACGTTGTGTGCGCATACCCTTCAGAGGCTATAAAAAGCCTCGCTCCCAATAAACGTTGTTCACTGTTGTACATTTGTGTCTGTACGCTTCATGTGTGTGTTGCACCTCTCCCATTTGTCTCCCCTTTTTTTCTTTTAATTTTGTACAGAACTGTTCCAACACAATACAAACAAGGCTGATGGTCAATCTCTACGAAATTGAACAAAGTTTTGTGTAATTTTTCCATTTTCATTTCATTTATTTTACCCTCAATCGCACATAGCTTTACAGAGGGGAGTGGGGTACAAAAAATAAACTATAAACAAGAGCAAACATAGTGACATCAAAATAATAAATATTACAAGACATGAAAATTCAATATTAGGCAATGCACTGACTGTATGTGTAAGTATCATCAGAAAAATGGGGGAAACAGAGTACAATAATATATATGTACAATATACACTTCACGCATCCTCACAAAAGTACTCTTGTATTGTAGAAGAAAACAAGTCATGATTTGACATGGAAACCATGTCCGAGGGAAGGTGGTTCCAGTCGTTGGATGTGCGTGGGACGAAGGAATGATGGAAAGTGTTAGTGCGGCAGCTAACGACGTGTACCTTATGTTGATGATCTAAACGAGCTGAGTAATAGGATGGAGTGGTAATAAACTGAGCTTTTAAAAGTGGATGATTGAATATCCTGTGAAAAAGTATGAGACGAGATGCTTTGCGACGTGATTCAAGTGACTGTAGTGAAAGGCTGTGTTTCATTGACGTAACGCTGCTAGTGCTATGGTAGTTAGATAGAATGAAGCGTTCTGCGTTATTCTGTACCATTTCAAGCGAGTGAGTTAAGTTCAGTTGAAAAGGGTCCCAAATGGAGCATGCATATTCGAGTTTTGGACGAACTAGTGTTTTATACATTGTTAGTTTCACGGCTTGAGGGGCACGGCTAAAGTTGCGCCGTACGTACCCTAGCATACGGTTGCTATTGTTAATAACATAGTTAATATGATGTTTCCAGTTCAAGTCAGATGTTATATAAATCCCCAAGTATTTATACGAAGTTACAGACTCTAGATCAACGTCATTTAAGATGTAGTTAGCAGGGGGTCCGGTAGTTCATGAGATACAAAAAACTTTACATTTGTTAGTGTTGAGGTCCATGTGCCAAGTTCTACACCAGCTGGCAATAATATCAATGTCACTTTGCAAAGAACTAGCGTCAGAGTTAGATGAAATTTCTCGATAAACAACGCAGTCGTTGGCGAAAAGGTGAATCGAAGAAGTTACAACATTGGGTAAATCGTTAATATAAATAAGGAATAGTAAAGGGCCCAACACAGAACTCTGGGGCACACCAGAAGTAACGGGAGAAGAGGGTGAGCTGTAGTTGTTAGCAAGAACGAATTGTGAGCGATTAATTAAGAAAAACTCCATCCAAGCAAGATTGCTGCCATCAATATTAAGGGTCCTAAGCTTATATAGTAGTAGGTGATGATTAATCTTGTCAAAAGCCTTCGAAAAGTCTAAAAAGATACAGTCGACCAGTGAACTCCGATCTAGAATGATATGTAACGAATAGGTAAAACAAAGCAACTGCGTTTCACATGAGAATGACTTCCTAAATTCATTCTGTGACGTGCTAAAGAACGAATTTGATTCTGAAAAGGTGACCAAGTTAGAGAAGATAATGTGCTCCAAAAGTTTGCATGGTATAGAGGTAAGTGAAATAGGTCGGTAAATAGTAACAGAATGCTCGTTTCCCGACTTGTGTAGCGGAACCACCTTTGCCTCTTTCCAAACACGTGGCACCATACCTTCATTCAAAGACTGTTGGAATATTTTACACAGGAACATAGATGAGGCATGCTTAGTTTCTTTAAGGATTCTTGCGTTTATATTGTCAACACCACAAGCAGAGGACACTCCGAGTGATTCAATTAGTTTTACAATTCCATGAGCCTCAGTCACTATAACAGACGTTGATGGATAGTTGCGCGCTGGTAAAGAGACGGTAGCGGAAGTGGACGATACTGAAAAGTTCCGGACAAAATTTTCGTTCAGTTGTGCTGCACACATCTCGGAAGACACGGGAAGGCCGTCCGAGTCAACAAGTACAATTTCACTGTCGTTGGTATTTGTAATAGTTTTCCAAAACTTTCTAGGGTTGCTGACAAGCATTGATGGCAGAGTGTTAGATAGAAAGTTAGCATTCGAAACTGCTGACGAGTCAACTCGCGCAGCACTCTCGTAGGTGGGCCAGCGTTCCTCCGTACTCTGGAGTTTCGCAGTACGAAACAAGCGTTTCTTTTTGTTATAAAGTCGCTTTAAGTATGTATTGTACCAGGGTGGGCAAGAGCTCACAGGTATAGACTTTAAGGGAACAAAGGTGCGAGTAAGTTCATAGATTTTGTTAACAAACAGATCCCAGTTTTCCTGCACGATTCTATCATCAAAGTCATGTAGATAAGCGTCGTAAAATAGAGAGAGTTCGCTGTTCATTGCCTCAAAGTTTGCAGCATTGTAGTTATAGATAACCTTGCGTTTCTTAGTAGCAGTTGGCATGCTGTTGCGTATGTAAAAATGTAGCAGACAGTGATTGCTGAGACCAGGAAGTGAGTTTAGTGCATGAATGTTCTCGGGCATTGTTGTAAGAATCAAGTCAAGAATGTGCGATGAAGAATTGGTGACGCGAGTTGGGTTATTCACCATCTGTATAAAATTAAGCAGGTTGCAAGTATCAAAAAAGCATTGGGCATTTGAAGAAAATAGTACGACGTCTGGTAATGATGACGCCCACATTATGGTAGGATAGTTGAAGTCGCCGAGAATAGTCATCGAAGAACATGGGTACCGCACTGTAATTTCATTAATGTTATCGTGAAACTCCTGAACAAAGCTGATGTCTGTATCTGGAGGGCGGTAACGGGCGCCAAGAACAAGCGTTTTATTATTCACAACCAACCCGCACCATATCGCTTCCAATGTAGACGTCGCGTTTATAAGAAAGGACTTGAAACGCTTCAAAATGGCAAGCAAAGTACCACCACCTTGTCTTCCATCTCTATCGCGGCGGTAAATGTTCAACGAATTTGAAAATAATAAAAATTGCGTTATCACAAACACGAGCATTCAACCAAGTTTCGGTCACGGCAATCACATCGGCTTCACAAGAATCGATAATAGCATCAAAAGCGTCTTGCTTTCCCATTATACTACGGATGTTAGTGTAGAGCACCGAAATAGGACAAGATACGATACTGCCACTTTCCCTTGCTGATTGTTATGAGGAGGCATTAGATGTCCGCGCACGTGACCAATGTGCGGCATCAGGCAATGAACGTGTGTGAAGGTCATGGCTGTCATTGGAGGTTGAGTGCGCCCCATTTTCGATGCGGAATCTGCTACCATTACTGCGAGAATGTGCAGTAGTCTCGCGAACAATGCCCGCGGAAGCATCATAAGAATAGTTTCTGTGGTTAACAAGGAGCTTGTAACGAAGCTGAAAAGCGGGTCGGCCAGGCAATGATTTTGCATAATTGTGCAGCATCTTGAGCGCTGTTCTTGTAGCTAGACAGTAGTCCTCCGAAACAGAGACGTTATGACTTCTCAACTTAGATCGACGTGCCAGCCCAAGTTCTTTTGTTTTGAGGCTTGGAAATTTTACTATCACTGGTCGAGTTTTCTCGCGTATGTATGGACCACGTAAACGATAGGCCTTTTCTACTGCATTCGAGTCAAACTAGGCGCCTAGGCTACTAGAGTGGTAAGTGCCTCTTCAGTAGCTTGCCAGGTCTCATTTTTATCGGGCATACCAAAAAACACTAAGTTGCACCTTCGGGCTCTGTCCTCGAGGTCGTTTAGACGGGACACCAACACGTCATTTTTTTAGTGATGCTGCCGATAGCTTCATTCGTGACCTGCAATTCCTTCTGAATGTCAGCAACCGAGTTAGTCCACACTTCAACCGTCGAAAGCCGCCTTTCAATCACGTATAATTTGCTGGCCACAAGTTGCTGGTTGGCTTTCACCTCGTCGATCGCCTTTGCCAAATTGGACTGCTCAACGGCATATGAATCACAGCGGGCACTTATCTTAGAAAGCATTGCCATGACTTCTTTATGACGTGCATCAAAAGAAGCCGTGTTGTTCTCGACATCATCTAGTGGCCCAGGGGTCTTTTTTGGAGGCCCTGGGTTTGCTAATAATAATAATAATAATAATAATTGTTAGGTTTTAACGTCCAAAGAAGTTTTGTGTAGAATGGTTACAAACACAGCAACAGGTCTCGACATGGAGCATGTGCTGTGCTCGTATATACACTCAAACCTCATTATCTTGAAGTTGAAGGGGAGCCACAAATATTTCGTTATATCCATTGTTTCGTAATATCGATCATAACAGTTAGTGGCAATATTTGCTCAGATGGGCACACACCTATAAACATGCAAAGAAGGAAACCGGCTCGCGGCCTGATGTACCGTGACATGACCACGTGCGCCACGAAAAATGAACTCAGTCAAATCTCAATAATTTGAACTTCTAGTTAATTTGAACTCATGCTGATGTCCCGTCAAAGCTACGTGTTTTTCAATGAGCGAAAACGCCCTGTAATTAAAGCGCGCAAGCACTTGCGACGGTTAATTGGAACATACCGTGCTCCGAAAATGCTCTCAGCACCACGCCGAATCCTGCAGCGGCACTTCTCAACGCTGCGCGCGAAGAAGGAAAAGAAGAAAAAGTAAAGAAAGACTGCGGCAGATTATGTGCTCTCTCTCAAATGCCGATCTGCGAAGTGCCTGTGCTACGCTTCTCCCTTTTCTGTCTCTGCACGTAGAGATCCTTCTCCTTTCCAGGTTGCACGGAGAGAGAGGAGAAAAAAATCTGTCGCGGAGAGCCCTCCTTTCTCGGTGCAGAGGGTAGCCGTTATGGTAGCAGCGGAGACACAGTCGTTGCCGTCGTGAGAGGGAAATCGCTTTGCACTGCGGCGCCGCTTTTCGGTCATGTGACCCGCTGAGCGCTTCCTCAATCGTCTCTGCTGGCTGTGTGAGGAGGACGGCTCTCTCGGCCTTGCGGGGCGTGGCTGTAAGGTCGGCGCGGGAGTTTTGAAAGAGCTGCATCGAACGAGTGTCAAACTCCGCAGGAAATGATATACTTAACACACTACAATTGGTTTTTTTTATAGACTATTTGATAGGACTAATTTATTTCGTTATATCCATTTACCGGTCAATTTTACTTCGTTACAATGAGGTTTAAAATGCATGGTTCTCAATAGAGCCTTCAAGGGGAATTTAATTTACTTCGTTATATCCATTATTTCGTTATATCCCGTTACGTTATAACAAGGTCAGAGTGTAAGACTTAGTATGACTGCAGCACATAGGTCGCAACTACACCCCACCGTGGAACTTTGAGATATGATGTTGGATGGTGCCACCCTTACCGAGCACATCGCAGCAGCCAACAGAGCATCAATCTATGGTTTTTGCATATCCTGTCGGCTCCATAAGTCGCAATCGCGATAAGTGAAACATTTGGCTGCCGAAAAAGAAATGTAAGTCAAAGAGAAGGCACAGGACTCGCGAATGTAATCTTTGATGAAGCTAATAACAAACCAATGTGATCGCACAAAGGAGCTGTCCAAAAAGTAGAGTTTGCTGAATCAGAATCACGAGTAGGGCGAGTTGGTGGATGTTCATCGTCGCATATTTTACAGCGCAATGGGTTAGATACAAATAGATAAGGAACACAGCGCTGAACTCTCAACTGAAATTTATTTGGAAAAAGAAAGGACATATATAAGAGACAATGAGTCATCAAAACTGTGCGCATGGGCACATGTGTTACAGCACAACACGCTTCATGTCTTGTCTAACAGGAAGTTGTATTCTTCATCTTGGAGAGAAGAAGAAGAAGAAGAAGAAAAAGAAGATTGTTTATTGTCTCTTTTTCATTTTCACCAAATACATGCATGAATGTCTGGATCCTTAGCCTACTGGCTAGTAATGGATCCATTAAAAACATAATACAAATGAATCAGGGGCTATGTATGTACAATCACATGTTTGGGGGGAAATGTAGTATATACAGGTGTTCAAAAAATTGTCCATAAAAAGCATGTGTACGAATAGGAAAGATACATTCAAGATAAATTACAGTGCTAAAAACAAACGCTCGGTTTATACAAAAACTATACATAAGACAGCTGTGTATAGTTCTCATTGCAATAACACACATACAGAAGACCACACGTCAGGACTGCAGTACATCGTCAGTGGTAGAGGCTGCAAATTTTTATCGTAGTCCTCAAAACAGCAGCAGTAGGAAAACATGTACAAGGTATTATAAGTTGATATTATTTTCCTACTTTTTGTTCTTCGATAAGCTGGAGACATTCATAGATAGATGACAGTGATAGATGACTTATGCACTTGTTATTGGATTTAATGAAAAAACATTTGCTCTGTACTGGTTATTAACAATATTATGAAGGTTTTTAAAGAACATGGGATGGGTCTGCATTTCACTTTGGAAATGCCAAAAAACGATGAGCTACAGTTCCTCGACTTAAGACTGGCTTTCGTCAAGGATCACATTTGTTGGCAATACCAACCTAGATCTATTAAGCCGATCCTGAATTTTAATTCTGGCCATTCAAAAAACGTAAAGAGAGGCATTGCGTCAACTGTGCTGGGTGCCGCTCTTCAGAAGTCATGCGAACAAGTTATGTCGCAAGCTTTTGATACACAGATTGCCCGCCTTGAAAATTCTGGCTTTCCGAGTGACGTGATTTGCTCCGTATTGAAAAAACTTATATCAAAGATCAAGAAGTTTGATCGCCGTGACTCTAATGCCCCAGAGGTTAGCAAGAAAAAGAGGCATGAAGTTATTCCATACACACACAGAAGCGCGCATAGTTTGAAAAACATTGGTGCTCGTTATGGCGTAAACGTGTTGTTCTCGGTACGCAATAAAGTGGGTAAAATGTGTGTGCCTTGGTGGATAGAGCGTTGTGTCAGCAGCCAGGGAAAGGAAAAAAAATGTGTCTCCAATCATGTCCACAAATATGTGCCTTGTGCTACTGGCATAGTTTATGGCTTTCCACTATCTTGCAGCTGCGAATACGTAGGCCAAACAGGCCGGTCCATTAATGTGCGCTCACGAGAGCATGAGCTGACACTATCAGGTGCTGCAATCACGTCTCATTTGGCAGCACATTGTAGATCATGCGGATATATGCCCTACTTGCAGAAAACTTCCATCAAGTATAGACATGTGGATCAGTGCATGCCTAAGATAACCGAAGCTTTTTTAAATTAAATCCAATAACAAGTGCATAAGTCCTCTATCTATCACTCTCCAAGATGAAGAATACAACTTCCTGTTAGACAATATATGAAGCATGTTGTGCTGTAACACATGTGCCCATGCGCACAGTTTTGAAGACTCATTGTCTCCTATATATGTCCTTTCTTTTTCCAAATAAATTTCAGCTGAGAGTTTAGCGCTGTGTCCCTTCTCTATTTGTATCTAACGCGTTGCACTGTAAAATATTTCACGATGAAAGTAGAGTTTGCGGCTTGCATCTGTCAGCATGAAGGACCTCAAAACACTCACCAACATTCGTGCATGTGGGCGTCATTTCACAGCAGGAACATTGTTGTGATGAGTCGAGAAAAACGACGACAGCAACGATGGTGCGGTGGTGAGTGCATGTGATTTTGTGCCAAGTGTGTGTGTGAGGTCAGACAATCAGCTGATAGCTTGTGGTGGCCCATGGAGGTGGTGTGCCACAATTGGGCCACGTGTTACAATTACGTGGCAGTAAGCTTTGTGGCTGGGGGCGAGCCGAAGCAGTGGCAGACGGAAGACAGCGGGCCGAAGTGTCGGACGCCAGCGATCCAGTATCTGGCCAAGAAACGTGGCCATCCATGCTGCTGCCATCTACGCTGCTGCCATCCACGCTGCTGTCGGGGCGGCGTTGACGGCCCGAGTACTGCATCTCGGGGCGCAGCCGGGCCTACTGTTGTGTTCTTTGCAGAGGGCATCTCATATTTGGGTGAGGCGTCTTTGTGGTCAGCCGTACGGCACAGGGACGGACGTGGCCTGGCTAAGGGTCACAGTTGCGCCAAGCATTACGTCTCAACGCAAGCTGTTGGCTGGGCGGGCTGGCCATTCCCTGCATGGAGATATGCGTCTTTAATGCAAGTTAACTCCGTAGCCGAACCCGTGCCGTCAAGTGCCGTCGTCACCAAAGTGTCACAGCTCGACACATGAGCACATTTCACAGCGCCTTTCCACGGCCTCCTGCCCTGGAAGTCATCGGCGTCCGTCATACCGCCGATCTTCCCCTCAGGTTCTTTAACCTTCTTTCTCGAACTCATTCTCTTTGCTTAGCTTAGTCTCTGTGTCCTCATTATAACAAGGTGTTGTAGCTTTCTTTGTGTGTTCTGTCATAAACGTCGTGTGTGTCTTTTACTGCGTCGTCTCAGAGTCCGCAGGGCACATACAACAAGCGTGACAAACCTTAGTCTCTTGATGAATGACATTACAGTTGTGTTTCCCCATCTTTGTGTTCAGCATACCATCGGGAACTTTATAAGCCTTCACACGCAAGGCAAATTTTTGTTGAGACGACACCGTGCCTTCAGAGAGGCTCACTTTGAGAAATGTGCTTAGTGGACCTCCCTACTGTATCCTGAATAAGGTAAAAAGATAGTTAACTTAGAACAGAAGGGTACTATGAGTGGGTGGATGCTACAAATGGACATCACATCACACCGTGTGGGCATAACTGAAAGACGCCTCCTCCGGTATCGTCAACAGAAATCAGGCGCTACTACATGCTTATGGCAGCTGATTTTGGGAATTGACTTCATGGAGCCCTAACAGCCAACAGAAACGACTTGATCAGTAAGTGGTACACCACAAACAAGCACTGACATGCCCTCACGTGAGCCTTAATGTTGATATACTACATAAATGTATTTATTATGCTACAAAACCCGCTTACAGTTGAATCCCTTAACAAGAAACTGGGGACCCGCCCTTTATATAAGGTGTCTCTTATAAGCCATGTTTGCATTTTTTTTATTTCTATGTAGGCCCGTTGGTCTCTTTTTAGCTCCAAAAATGAACACTGGCGGCCCGGCAATTCGACATCACTCTTTCGCGATATGGTGGCAATTACTTCTCATTCTTGTGATACAAACGTTCTAACATAGAAGGTATAAATTTTCACTACTAGTGAAAGTTAAGTAAACTATACAAGCTTTGGAACATATAGTTTACAATGGACAAAATCCATCCAGAAGGAAGATTAACTGTAAAAATAGGGATCCACGACAGCAAGACAGTCTATGCTTTCACTACGAGAATCAGTGTTCAGAGAACATTCAAGCTAATGATTCTTGCTTTATTACAACTTGGTGTAGACTCTATGGTTAAAACATGTGTCCCAAGGTCTTTCAAAAAAAAATTAGGACATATTAAATTGACCTGTGGCAACAACCTGCGTACAAACCGGCACAGCCTGTGTGACTCGGCCGCATGCTGCAACGTGCATCCAATAAGGGACAGCGCCACCGCAGTTTAACCGGAGGCTGATGTCCCCACAGGTGGCTATAAGATTCAAGCTGCCAGGCTCGCTTGACTGATTAGTTCTCTAACTGTACGAGCGCAGAATTGGCATGCTTGCCCTGCTGCTGCTACCACGTTAATAAACGATCGTTACGTTTTGTGTAGGGATCCATCTTTCTTCAACTCCGCATCCCACATCTGGTGACCCAGAAAACGAACTAACCCCACCGCCATTACCGACCAAGAAGCCCTCACCACTCTGCGCCAACAAGAGCAACAGCTCCAAGAGGAGCTGCAATCCTCACAAGCGCAGCATTATCACAACACCTCTAGAAACGAGGCCGCACCTTCCAGCTACACTGAGGACGTCAGAGATGGCGTGTTGCTATCAAGCTTCAGCCGTTTTGCGTGGACTCGCCCAAAGTCTGGTTTGCCCAGGTCGAAGGCCAGTTTTCTTTGGCACACATTATGCAGGACCCGCTGCGATTACGTCGTCACCCACTTGGACGCACATTACGCCAACAAGGTCTGGGATATCCTTGCCAACCCACCAACGACCAACCTGTATCAAAACTTGAAGACTGTACTTATCCGACGCTTGTCACTCCCGAAAGTACAGGAGATACGACAACTGCAGTCCGCAGTGCTTGCTTAGCGCAAACCTTCACAGCTCCTCCGACACATGCATGCACTCGTGGAAAACATAGTCCAAGATTCTTTCCTGTGATCGCTTTGGCTCCAACAACTTCCGCCGCACCACCACACAACTTTGCAGGCTTAGGTCAGGCTACCTCTCGACGAACTTGCGGACATTGGTGATTACATAGTCGAGGCCTTCTTGCCGCTGTTGTTGCCCACCATCCAGGCTGTCACCGCACCGCTGAACGCCACAGAGCTTGCGCGCAGTATTGACGATGTCAATCGACGGCTGTCCTCCATTCAGCAACGCCCGGCTGAACGTCTTGCCGTGCAACAGCGCCGCCAATCGCAAAGCCGTAACCGTGACAACACCTTATCGCAGCAGTCTGCCGAGCACAGCTGGTGCTACTACCATCGGCACTTCGGTGACAGGGCCTGGCGATCACCCTGTTCCGCCAACAAGAAACACTACTTAATGACCCGAGGCATCGCCCCTCGAGGGAATCATGGCGGAAAACATCACCTTAGCCTTCTTTTCGGTCTTGACTGAATTGCGCGAAAAAAAATTTGAAGTACAAAAAGGAAGACACCTGAACACAGCACACACTAACAACTGAAACTTTACTAAAAAACACACATATATATGCGGTTACGAGACCACGTTCGGTGAAAGAAAATGATTAGATGAGGAGTGCAGCGAGTTGGGCAGGTTGGTAAGGATGCATAACTATAAATAATGATATCATAATCAGATGCAGACCATAAATAATCATAACTTTTGTCTAGTATGCCAGCATTCACTATGCTATCCTTCGTCAGTCTTTGGAGAATCGTGGTACCCGCTAAACAATTGTGACGAATTTTGTGTGAATTTTGTGCTGCATTCAGTGGCTGACGACGATGAACGAGGCCTGAAGTGAGTATGTGCCATAGTCAATAGGTGATAAAGCTTTTGTAATGTGCTGTAGTTATACGAGAAGTATTGCGAAGAAACACTGAAAAAAAAATCACCTGCCGATCCCCTGCATTTGGTAAGAGCCATGAGAAGAGGAGAAAACGAGCATATTGCCCAGCACTTGATTGGTCATTTTCACTGCACTTACCAGATTTACTTCCTGTCTTTCTGCTGAATTTATGGCAAAACTGTTAGCTTTGCACAAAGTAAATAGTTCAATTCCAGTCATAGCAACCATGACTGACTCATTATCTTTGTGCCTTTCTCTGTCCACATAGGGTTGCTCAACCATACTGAAACTTTTTACATCATTGGTTCCCTGCCATCTCTGAAGCATTTGTTTAATCTGGGCACCAGAACACAAAGGTTTGTTTTTTTTAGATGAAATGGCTGATTCTCTTGCAAAAGCGTCACTTTTGGCACCGATCATTTCTATTCTCCCACCTACAAAATACATCACGGTGGCGCGAATTGGCAAGTTAAAAATCAGGCAAACTTTATCAGACCCTGCACTGACTGCGTCTGCTGAGCACAACCACATTCCCTGGTGCAGCGAACTGTGTAATTTAAGGCTGATGGAAGTTGCCATCAAAAAATTTTGTTGCCACGTTACCTCACTCAATTTTTACTTGCATAGATCAGCCTTATTGAATACCCCTATGTGCATTTACTGTAATCAAGAGGAAACGATTTAGTCATTTTTTTTACCAGAAAAAGTATGCTAGCCCCACCTCTTCAAAAACTAGGCTTGCAGTTATCAGAACCTATTCTTTCTTTTGGAACCTCTGCACTGGAGTACAGCCTCAGGGATGTTTTATTCCCTGTTCAGAAATACATCACTGCAAAAAAAAACGATTCTCTTGCTAAATTCCGGACTCACTACATACAGTAGTGCTTTATTAAACGAAACTCTCTTAAAAAAAATTGGTACTTAAACAGAAAAACTACCTTTTATATGATTGGTTTCGTGCTTGAATTTTCCACCCCTTTTTATCACTTGATAAACAAACCTGCTGTTAAACGAAACACATTTCTCGGGTCCCTTCAAGTTTCGTTTAATAGGAGTCTACTGTACTTTCAAGTTCACTTCAAATTATAATTATCCAACTAGTGTTCTTAGGATTGAAGCAACGCAGAAAGTATTAGGAAAATTCACCTTATAATCTGCCAATCCCCTCCATTGGGTAGGAGCCATGTACAGAGGAAAACAACAACAATAGACAATACACTCGTTATGCGATTCGCATTGTGTGACACCTGGTTGTTTCTTTGCTATTATAAAACACTATTACTCATATTAACGCGATTCCTTTCCCGACATCAGGTTTTCCTAAGGCAAGTTTGTGAACAAGTCCCAAGCAGTGGCGTAGCTCAGTGGTAGAATACTGGGCTGGCACACAGTGAACCCGAGCCGGAATCCCGTTATGTGGTTTTAGGGGCGAAGCTCCTTATAGCGGCACCCGTTCGTCCGTCGTAGTCGTAGTGTGTAACCAGTGTTACATTTTGACCTGCAAGGTGGTGCCGGTGGGAGATTTCTCCTGTGCTTTGTTGAACAATAAAAAGTTCGTGGCGTGCGCGTTAACACGAAGCCGAATGCTCCTGTCTCTCATTCCCCATTAGCAGCCGTTGGCATGTACATTGAGCACTATCCGACAAGAAAGGGTTGCTACGTTATACTCGCTGGGCGTAACCTGCTTGGTTTTAGAAAGGTTTAGTGAGCGTTGGGCCGCAGCGCCATGAATACAGTGAACTAGTATATACCATGAACACGAGGTGGTTAAAGGTGGAAAGTAGACATGAAGCGCAAGCCGTAAGAAAGTGTGCGTGTGCCACCTCTAGTTTAGTCCTTGGAATATCCGCTGGATGGCGGTGCTTCTATATGGGGAATATATGATGAAAACATGCGAGATGGTGGTACTTGGAATGTTGAATAGATGGACGAACGGACACACAGACAGATGCATCGACGGACACACGGATGACTGCACGAACGGATGGACGCATGGACGAATGCTGGGGTGGATGCATGGACGAACGCAGGGACGGATGCATGGATAGACACACAGACGGCTTTTTTCATGTGCAGTACGGACAGTTTTTTCTTTCTTATTTCGTGTGATAATGGTTACGGACACTGACGGCGGCAGCGGCGGTAGACAACTACAGTGCTGCGCATGATCCGTGATCTCGTAACAACTTTCACTGTGAAGAGAAAAAAAAAAAAAATACGATTTCTTTTTTTCCTCGAGTAATTATCACACCCCCGAAAACTGCTGCAATAATGTTGTCTGCTCTTTCCAGCCACTGGATGGATGGATGGATGAATGTATCCAGCTGTGCCCTTTAGATTGTGTGGTGGTTCGAGCCACCTAGCCATAGTGTTTAAGTACTATTATCAGTGTGTGTTTAAGGATTGAATTTCACTCGTGCCTAGATTGTAGCCACCAATCAGTTAGCCTCCTACTGGTTACTTCCACTCGTTTAAAGTCTATTTCGCCTTTGCTATCCCTTAACCCCAACGCTTTGAAGAATACGGCGCCATTATGTTCGATTATAGGACTGAGCCCTTTACAGAACATTATGAAATGTTCAGCCATTTCCTCCTCCTATCCACACGCACTACATGAAGTGTCTGTGGCTTCGTATTTTGCTCGGTAAGTCTTGAATCGCAATACTACCGTACTAGCCTCGAAGAGCACAGAACTACTTCTAGAATTATCGTAAATCTTTTCCCTCGCAATTTCCTGCTTAAAAGTTCGGTAGGTTTCCAGTGATGATTTCGTAAGCATTCCCATCTTCCACATGTCCCTCTCTCTTTCCTTCACCTTCTTCTTAACCGATGTTTCCTTTTGGCTTGGTATTCTGCTGTTGTCTAAATACTTGCTCGACAGTTTTCGAGTTCGCTAACTCCATTTAGTATGAACTTTGTTCGTGTACAAGTAGCTGAAAGCTTTCCTAGCCCAACGCTCCTCTCCCATTTTTCTCAATCACTCCTCAAATTCTATCTTGCTGCTAGCTTCCCTGAACTCAAACGATGTTCATCCCATGTCACCCTGTACCCCCTGATTTGGGGTACTCCTGCGTGCTCCCAAAGCAAGTCTACTTATCCCGCTGTTTAATTTCAAATCTTGCTTGAACTTCCGATTTCATGCACAAGACCGCATTGTCGAACGTCAAACCCGTGACCATGACACCTTTCCAAATCCCTCTCACAACGTCATACCTATGATACCGATGATGACAGCGCGGTCCATCTGGTGCCATCTCTTAAGCAACCGCTCCTGTATTAAGATGCCTGATGAATGGCTCGTGTTACCAATGGAGTCGTCTTGTCTTCAGTTTTGGGCAAGCGCCGCGCAGTGGCGTTCGTGACCGACGCTATTATGTCGGCTTTTTTTACTAGTGGCCCCTACGGGCGCGTCACTCGAGAGTTATTCGAGATCTGCAACCATGCACGAGGCTGTGCAAAATGCCGAGTTCTTGCACAGTTCGCCACAGGTGATGCTAAAGACCGAGAGTAATCGAAAATGAAGGAGGTGAAGGGTTTAGCAGCTATTTTTGTTCTCACGCGGCAGGCATCTAAACAGAGGAGGCGTTGTCTTAAGCATTAAGTGTACTATCATTGCACGAAGATTCAATGTAATCCAAGCCAAGCCAAAGTGGGAAGTGCGCGTTGCAGCGTGTTTTGTATGTTGTGTCGGTAATCTTGTCACGTTTTGGGGCGATACTGAAACTACACGGCTGCTTTCAAGTTGAAAGCGATAAATCGTGCACTAAACAAGGGCAACAGGGCCGCCAGTAGGCTCTTCGGAGTCTACGAGTTTTGTGTTTGCTACTGGTGACGGCAGCTAAAGCCGCCAAGACGCATTGGGCCTGCCGTGTGCCTAAATGTGGGATTGATGGTAAACTTTATTTCTTCAGAAGGCAACTGCAGACAATTCTGTTAAATAGCCATCAGCTCAATACTGACGTCCTATGTTTACTTTTCGAGGGCTGCTGTTGAGTGACGAATGCTACCACTATGCCCGTAACGCCCACAAGCTTTGCGTATGGTATTCAAATTCTCGACTATTTGCTTGCACTTTTTGTCTCGAATAAATCTTGCCTTGTGTTGAACTTGTGCTTTTATAGTTGAGGTAAGTTTTAATTAGTACTTCTCGAAGCTAGCTGTTAGTTGCTGGTGTGAGAATCCCGATTTGCGGCCACTTCTCTTTTTCGCTCTTTATGTTTTCATGGAAAATTTTCCCCGCGTAATTCTCGCACCCCTCAACTTTGCATCGGTTTTTCGCCAAAGAAAGTGCGAGGATTATGCGAGTAAATATGGTATGGTCACTTCTCTGAAGGCACTACCATGTTCAACAAGTCGTGTGATGTGCCGCTTTCTGGAAGCAATGTGAAAAGCAGAATTTTTTTTTGCTCAAAATGAACATAACCAAAAATTAGCTTTCACTATATTCTTAGCCTGATATTTTATTCTATTTATGCCAAACGTAAGCATAGATGACTTCAGTGTGAAGAAATATTTAATTAAAATTCAGTTAGGATGAGTTATATAACACACACTTTCAACAATTATTGCGTTACACTTGCGGTTCTATGGAGGGCCTAGAAGAAACGTTATAGTGATTTGACAGATTTACAGACAGTTCTTCATAGGTGGCAAATGAAAGGGTTAAAGAAGGTTGAATACGTTATACTTAACTCAAATATATGATGGTTTAAAGCTAAATATCAAGAGAGGATACTTGCAAGGGGTGTCCCTCCCAGACTGAACACAAGAGCAGTCCGGATGCCCCCCCCCCCAACCCCCTTCCCCAATGATTTATGCGAGTGATTATTGGCAACAATGTTTTAGGTGCATCCACTCATAATGTTGTTATGAGCAAAGTGACTTGTACACTGCCATCTGGTTCAGTAAAGCACAACTTGTTGACAACACAAGGTGACTCAGTCTCAATATGGGTGACCACTGGTAGCGGGCTTACATCGGCTTGAGCAACAACTGGCAGCTAAAATTTATTCACTCCGTAGCACCAGGCGAGCTTTTGTATCTGCTCCTACAAATCTAAAGTCATGAGTTATTCTCTTTTGCCATATGTCCCAGGCGAACAAAGCATATATGCCCAAGGCAAAACAATCCACCCCATCGCCAGTGCTCACGCCTCTAATTGTGTTAACACCCACAATACTTAGAGGCGTAGGGCACGGTGACCCCGAGACCTACCGCGTGGGTCCCCAGCAGTGAGTCGAACATCGGCGCTGCTGCCTTCGCATTACGTTGTATTTATTGTTGTGTTAATTCAGTGCATAGAAAAATTGCATAAGGTTGTTTTAACGTGTTGATCACTAGTGATGTATATATTTATTTGGTTGACAATATGTAAAAGTAGTTAAATGAATGTGTGTTGTTTGGATTGGTTCAACTGTGTCAACTGTGTTGCTTCGTCATGAGAGTGTGGTGTATCTTTAGAGACCCAACAGTGTGCACTCGGTGATGGCAGATGCAGTGTCACATGCCAACTGTGTATCAGGAGATACACCTTGTTTTGTACTGGACATGTGTAAGACAAAATAAACTAAACCGTGCACAGCAACAACTTTGGTGAGAGATCATGCGGAAATGCATACCTTCGGTCCATCGCTTTTGTGACCGCAGTGCAAACTGGTCCACATCCTGGCGACTGATCTTGTACTTATCGGCCAAGTTTTCAGCAGTTATTGCCATAGGCAGTTTACAGTACATGTCCGTCAGTGTAGCCAACAGGGAACACTCCATCTGCAATGTCATAATGCGTGGTCAGATAAGCCAGCTCGACCAGCAACAAAGTCACAGTCTCTACCAGAAGAAAAGAAACTTCATACTAGAGTGTGAGCGTTTTTCCAAACTTCACATGCATTGAAGGGGTGCAGACACCCTTTTTTAAAAAAGCAAGTGTACAGGGTCATTCAAACATCTTGTGTGACGAGATGACTCTGAGCAAGTGTGATGCTTAGCAAATGCTGATAAGACTATTTTGATAATAAGGCCAGTTTCCCCATGGCACCGACATCGACACAAGCTTCATGTCAAGCTACAATAGCAATCCTGGCGACTTCGAGCAGCAGTCTGGCTAGTTGTGATGACGGCAGGTACTGAAACATTCAAAATGGTTGCCTGTGTGTCCACAACAGGTCCACATTGAGAAATAGCCGAGGAATCGTCCTGACATCCTGTGCGAGCATGTGACGAGGAGCTCATACTGCTCTCAAACGTCAGGGTACAGTACAAACCAAAACAAGCATTTTTATTAAAAATGTACCATAACTACTTTTCAGAGTAAACTGACACTTAGAAGTACATTGTCTAGGCTCTTAAGGGCTTTGCTCTATCTCTACTCTCACCAAAAAAAAAAAAACGAAGATTGCAATTAAACTAAAAAAGTAGGTCAAAATCTTTTAAAGACCACAAGATAGCTACTAAGAACTTAAAAAAAAAAAGATCCTTGTTTAGAGTCCCCTAGAAATTTCCACCTGGCCTGCTGGCCAATGCAATTCAGGAGTCCACTAAAGCCACATGCTCAAAATAACAATAATTGCCAAGATCTCAAGGTGAAAGAAATAATTTTAAAAAAATCTTTTTTGCCGCATAGATTAGCTTTAACCAGTAGCTTTGAAATGCGTTTTTCTCAAAATCAATTTTTGGGCAACTACATGAATTTAGGTTTCATATATTTCGTATTTTCGATAGCAAATCAGGATGAAATTTCGCCCACATATTCCTTAACATAGAAAAAGTGCAAGCATCTCTTTTAAAACTTAATATCGCTTGTATAAATATTGCGAACCTCCAGGAAGCAATTAGTATAGGCTGATGATATTAAGAATTCTCACATTACAATTTGTCTTGTCCATTAAAATGTTTTATATGCCCTTTCTTGATAGTTATTCCCATTCTACAGTTTTTGTGGAGCAATACAAGCCATTATTGATTCAGAACCATAAAAATTTAGTGCTATAAAAAGATTGTTCAAAACGAACTATACTTGGCACATTGTCATGGCACAGAACAGAAACTCTGCAGCTTACTATAGAAATAATTACATTGTGAGCAGCATAAAAGCTCGAATATACAGCAAAAAACTTCATTGCCCTAGGCCACTGATTAACGAAACATTTTTTCTAATCACGTCTCCCCTCAGCTCCACCCATATAACTTCTGGTACGAAAAATAAAAGGCAGTTGAGGTCTGTCCTTCCCTCCAAAGCTTTGAATGCAAGCACATTCATTTGGCTAGCTCTGCCCACTTAGGTCTGGCTGTATTTATAGACCTTTTGAATGGACAGGAGGATTCCTTCCTTTCTGGGCTGTTGCACGGAAGTGCAGAAGCTGACGTCCGAGCGTTGGCCTTGCATTTTTGGGGGCACATGCATGTTAACAAGAGCCCAGAGGGCACCCAGGGAGCCTTCGTTGACAAGGTGTACATAACTGGCCTCAAGAAGACGACTCGACAGAAAATTCAAACTAGAACCCATTGGAAGACGAAATGGTCACTTTCCTACAAACACTGAAATCTAGTCGTACAGTGAAGCAAGCACGTGTTGCACCTTGCCAACATAATATTAATTATTTAACGTCCCAAAGCCACCATATGATTATGAGAGACGCCGTAGTGGATGGCTCCGGAAATTTCGACCATCTGGGGTTCTTTTCACGTGCATTTAAATCTAAACACACAGGCTTCAAGCACTTTTGCCTACATTAAAAATGCAACTGCCGTCGCCAGGATCCCTCAACCTGCGGGTCACGAGCTGAGTGCCTTAGCCATTAGACCACTGTGAAGAGACCACCTTGCCAACAGTGGGAGGGTGTGGGTAATATGTGTGTGCATAAGCAAGCTGGCGGTCGGATACACTTGTCACAATTTATCTGCGGAGCGCTTGCAAGGAATTGGATTGAGAAAAAGAGGCGAGTCTGAGCTAACACGGCAAACACATTTTAATACTACACAAAATGGCAAAACACAAAGAAACCCTGAACTTGTCACACGAAAAAGAAACATACACACCACAACTGGCTATACAGAGAAACCGGAACTAACATTAATTCGAATGAAGTTCGATCCTTAGCCCTAACCTGTCTCTAGCCAAAATGGCGTCTCGGTGGCTACTCTCATGCGCTCTCGCAACAGTCGGACATTCTTACTGTTCTGATGCCACTTCCAGAACTACGAAGAAGTGATACCATCACCAAAGTTGTCCTGAAAGACGTTGCTGAATCAAATGCTCGTCTTCATTGCCGGTGTCCCGATCTTATTTGTCAGCTTTGGCCCGCTTGGTCAAACTCAACTCGTCGATGTCTATGGGCTCACTGATGATGCACTCCAATGATTGGTGTCAGCCACATCCATTTTGCCTCGAAGTAGAAGAGCTGTAGTCCACCCAGGAACTGCTGTGCAAGGTTGCTGCAAGTCCGGGCAACCTCATTAAAGTCTTCCGATATCGACGGCCTCTTTCTGAGCCTCTTATACCGACATCCTTCAGAACCGACTGTTTCCACAGCGACGCTGACCATTCGTCTTCACAGTTCAAGGCTTCACAGCACAGTAACAGCACATCTTTCAAGATTTTTCATTATGGCTCGGGGTCGTGTGCCACGAACCTTTTTGTCGAGACTCGTATGTGAATGTAGCACGTATACGCACCATTGGGGGTCTCAAGCACGTACGCCGCATTCCAGCGCCTGGCACGTGTCTCGGGCCCTCTTACTCAAGTGATGCAGTTTCTGGGGGAAAAAATGCATTCCAAATTAGGACTGCTTTCCTCCACCACGCCCGTGCAACATGATTTCGGTGGTAGTGGAAGGAGTGTTTGTGGATGCTCTGGTGGACACGGGTGCGGCATTTTCTGTTATGCATGTTGATTTAGGACAACGTCTGAAAAAAGTGATGACCCCTTACAATGGACCCACGTTGGTTGTTGCCCAGGGGTATACCCTTTGCCTTTTCACTTTCTGTACAGCCCGCGTTTTTATTGATGGTATCCGACACCACATTCAGTTCGTCGTCCTGACTGACTGCTCTCACCAATTAAGGGGAGACGCTCCTCGAAAGCACTTTTTTTTTGTTATTCAACTTAGAGCTTCAGAAATTGGACCACTGATGCAGTTTTTCCTCCTGATTCCAAATCTGTAATCAGTTTTTACATAAGTGCAATAGTTTGGGAGTTGTGTTTCAAGTAATGGTGAAACTTGATAAGTTTTCCGGGAACTTTCGCGCATACTAAATGTTCATGCAGAGAGTTGTTCAATGGCTCCTTTTGCTCCCTATTAGCCATAGAGTGCCGATATCTAGCTAGAAATTGTGCTCCAACTTTGAAACTATGAAAAAAACATCTGTGTAGCAAAGTACCCTTTTTTTTCCACTCGACCACCATTAAATTTATTAATAGATATTTACAGCTGATAGGTTGTGCTGATTCAAGTAGATATCGGCACCCTACGCACTCTCCTCAATGTGTGTGCCAAATTTCGTCGTCGTATGACCATTCTAAGTGCCCGAAGCACTTCCCGCAAAAAAATGCAAATTGGCCAAAATTGCGAAATGAGAAAAACGCGTTTGAAAGTTTGAAAGTCTGTATTTACAAAAATGAAAAACGCAGTAGCACGAAACTTGTGCTGAACACATACACACATGTCCAGAGGGAATATCAGTTGTCTAAAACTCTCCAGCACCGTAGGTTTTCCCTTCCCGGCTGGTGCGGCAGGACTCTTCCACCCGGGCCCTCTTGGCTGCACTGCGACGGTGTGCCCTCGCCTCAGCGGTCTGACGCACATTCATCTTGTGCATGCGCATGCTGTCTCGGCGGTCGCTGAGGGTAACCAGGGCCTCCGAAGGAAGCACCCCAAGCTCTTCCAGCACCTTTTCAAAGCTCGCGTGGCCCCGGTTGAACCACAGGACTGCAATGGCTGTGGCTGTTTCCACAGCAGTCCGGGAAGCAAACCGGGTCTTTGGACACAGCAGCCATATTTTGCTGTTCAGGGACTCGGCCGCGTTCTGTGTCTTGCCGTGGAGGCACCGGGCAAGCAGCTTCGCATCTGTGAGACGCTTGTAGATTGGGAGGACTGCCAAACCCTGGGCCTTGGTCAGGAGGGGGGTGTGGCACGGTGCAGGCTGGCCCTGCGCCTCAGCACGTCGGTGCTTGCACCACGAGTCTGGGCCTGCAGGACAGAACTTGTGACTTCCAGCACCGTCTGTTGAGCACGAGTGCAAACATGAGGCCCATATGGCAGTGTACATCTTGTGGACATTTCCCCGATTGTTCACAATGGCCACCTGAAAGTAAGTTTGAAGCTTCTGGATGGTGGTCTCCTTCAGCTTCTCCCCTCGTGGAAGTGGCGTTCGCAGCTTCCGCAGGCCGGTGCCCAGACGTTTCGCCACGTGGTTGGTGCACTCCTCTTTTTCAATTGGAGTGTCAGGGTACACGTTGGCATCACAGACCCCGTTGTAGGCCTTGCTGTCTCCATCGCTTAGGAAGATGGTGAACCGCAGGGGTGTCTCATAGTCCACAGTCCTCTGCCAAATGCGCACTGCAGCTTCGGCCTCCATGGCATGCGAAGAACAGTCGCAATTCTTCTCACAAACGGGATGATGAAACGCCTGCCATGTTTCTTCATCGCCTCCCATGTCGTTATGCAAACTGCACGCCAGGCAGAAGTTGGAAAGCACTTCATAGTCCAGGCACAAACCAGTGTCCAAGGACACTACAGTTCCCACACCATTGTGGCTTTTTGTGGCCTCTTTTTTGCCATGTGCCGTCAAACATGATTGGCACGTCACTGTTACCAGCCACCTCTTTGGTGACGCTGCGTGCCCTTTGCATGTTTTCACAGACAGCCTTCACTGCCGCACTGTGAATCTTTTTGCCGATAGCATGGAAGGTCTTATGGTGCATAGGGTTTGGCAATCCAACTACTGCACAAAATCGTGAAAGTTGCTCATGCCCGATACCGACGGCACGCGCTGCAAGCACCACTTTCAGGTTCACGGCAAAGGCGTCACGCGAACTCCCGCTGTCGTAGCTTCTGCTTGCACCGCGGCCGCCATCTGACGCGACCCGCTTCGACGAGTACGCGGACGAAAGGATGCTCTCCGAGCACTCCGCATTCTCGCAGTGTAGCTCCAGAAACGCCGAAAGGCCTTTCCGCTTTTTATTCGGTGCCCGAACTGCGAGTTTACTCTCGTAACAAACGGGGCATGCCGCGCCTGCGACGACGGCCGTCAATGCACCCAACTCGCACAGCACTACGCTTTCGGCACGATCGGCATTCGGCCTGACGTCGTTTTCGAATAACGCGATCTTTTTCTGCGATGCACTCACAAAATTCACTGCAGCGTTGATCTCGTCGTCGCAGTTGCCATGGTCGACGTTGCCGTGGTCGATGTTAGGCCTACCGGCCGCTGGCCCGTCGCGGACATTTTCGTTGGCGGTGGCTTTCTTGTACGTCCTCCGCCGCTTCCCTCTGAACTTGTTCTTACTTCTGTATTTCCGATGGTCGGCAACGGCCTTTTTCGGGCTTGCCATCGCACGAAAACAGCGAAAAATAACTCCGGAAAACAGTGAAGCGAACTACGGCAAGAAAACACGGGTGCTGTCAGCCAATGGCGGCCCTGCGTTAGTGGCGCGCGGTTTTGAAACGGCGGGAAAAGACTGTTTTTGTTGCTTTTTTTTAGATTTTTCGTGAACGTACGAGACTTCAAGAACCGGGATCATGACCTACTACACTCCTGACCTGCCCAGAGAGCACCTCTTCCAGCGCCCACGTTCTAGTTCATACCTTCTGCCGCTAGGGCCGTCACCTACGAGCGGCGTGGCGCTAGTCAGCACCTGCTCGCTGACGTCATCTTCACTCTTTGTGGTCAAATTTTGACCAACAAAGCACTCGTAGTGCGTATTTATGATCCAAAATTTAGAATTATTCAGAAATAATAATACTAAAAGACATTCAGAATTTTTTTGCAATAAAATGCACGCTACCACGCATAGGCTGCCCTACATCGTGTAAATCTACGGGTTCCCACGTTTGTCAACCAGTGTGCTATAAATACTCAAGCGCTCTGAACACCTTGCTTAACCAGCAATGTATGGGAAGAAATAGTCACATATATGCCGCCAGTTCACTACAGAATGCAGGCATTCTTATACCAGCGCCTACAAAACAACCGTAAAGAAACAGACGAACAGGTTATAGGTAGCGCCACCAATGGTGAGCGGTTGAACGAGAGCGGGGACACGCGCTCCCATAGGAACCCCGCTATCTGAACAGGTCAGGAGTGTAGTAGGTCATGACCGGGATCGTGGAGAGCATGACCTACTACACTCCTGACCTGCCCAGAGAGCACCTCTTCCAGCGCCCACGTTCTAGTTCATACCTTCTGCCGCTAGGGCCGTCACCTACGAGCGGCGTGGCGCTAGTCAGCACCTGCTCGCTGACGTCATCTTCACTCTTTGTGGTCAAATTTTGACCAACAAAGCACTCGTAGTGCGTATTTATGATCCAAAATTTAGAATTATTCAGAAATAATAATACTAAAAGACATTCAGAATTTTTTTGCAATAAAATGCACGCTACCACGCATAGGCTGCCCTACATCGTGTAAATCTACGGGTTCCCACGTTTGTCAACCAGTGTGCTATAAATACTCAAGCGCTCTGAACACCTTGCTTAACCAGCAATGTATGGGAAGAAATAGTCACATATATGCCGCCAGTTCACTACAGAATGCAGGCATTCTTATACCAGCGCCTACAAAACAACCGTAAAGAAACAGACGAACAGGTTATAGGTAGCGCCACCAATGGTGAGCGGTTGAACGAGAGCGGGGACACGCGCTCCCATAGGAACCCCGCTATCTGAACAGGTCAGGAGTGTAGTAGGTCATGGTGAGAGTAAGGACCATGACCTACTACACTCCTGACCTGCCCAGAGAGCACCTCTTCCAGCGCCCACGTTCTAGTTCATACCTTCTGCCGCTAGGGCCGTCACCTACGAGCGGCGTGGCGCTAGGCAGCACCTGTTCGCTGTCGTCTGCTTCAGCCATCGCTGTGGCAGTGCAAATCGTTCTTATTGTGCATGAATTGTGTATGAATGTGTAAAATATGGCAAATAAAGTGATATGATTCCTCGTCAGAGTTGGCTGCATTCGTGTGGACGTTTGAAGCAGAAATAGAACCGTAAAAAAAGCACACAAAGGGTCACAGTGGCAAGCAGACGGGAACTTTTCTACAAATGAAGGAAAATTTATTATGAAAATATTTCTTGAATGAAAACGTAGTCCAACGAGATAAAAAAACTATTGTTAGGCATTCATTGTTCACACTGAATCACGATGGTTCCAGACGATACGCATACACAAATTGCAGAAGATACGCAGAAACACAGTAGGTCGTGTGCAGAAACTTGCAGACGGCAGATAGCTGCAGTAGTCAGCTCTAATAGTGGCCGCGTGCAGTTTTTTTTTTTTAGATGAGCTGACACCTCAAATGTAAGTATGGTGTATTGCTGCGTGCCATATTGCAAATCGGAACAAGGCAAACAAAGTAAAGTAAGTTTTCACGAGTTTCCTGCCACAGACATACGGGAAGAATGGATCGAGGCAATTGGAAGAAAAGGTGAGTCTTGTGTTTTTGAGAGTCGTTTCAATTCAGAACGAGTTGCAAGCTAGCAAGAAGCACCAGGGTGCTTTAGTAAACTTTATTTCCGTGTGTTATGCTAATTCACTGAGCTAAAAAACATGAAAGCTTTTTTAAAGTACCGCGGCTAATATGGCAGGCTCCACAAATAGTGCCAAGAAATTTAAATATAGCACACAAGAAAAAAGTAAATATACGAAATCTGTAAATTATGTAAAAATGCGTAGCGGTGGGTTGCGAGGGGTTCGAGCACCCTTCCCGAAGGCTGCCTCAACAAATGCCGCCGAAATCCATAAAAAAATTAATGATATGAAATATTTACGTGCTGCCTCCACAGTTTGTCTCTCTGTGTGTGTGTGTGTGTGTGTGTGTGTGTGTGTGTGTGTGTGTGTGTGTGTGTGTGTGTGTGTGTGTGTGTGTGTGTGTGTGTGTGTGTGTGTGTGTGTGTGTGTGTGTGTGTGTGTGTGTGTGTGTGTGTGTGTGTGTGTGTGTGTGTGTGTGTGTGTGTGTTTAGCGATGGACAACTCTTGAACACTGGGTGTCACTGAAGTTAGCGACCGAATTTGGTCAAATGTATTTCTCATCTCAAACTTCTATCTTCCCATACAGCTTTGTTCGTTTCTGTATAAGCTTACTTAAGGTAATTAGAAACGTTACGCCGGTAACGAAATGTGGCGATTAACTGTTCACTCTATATAGGGCTGGCAGGCGGTCGGGTATAATGACATAATTGAAGTCCTTCGTGCAATGAGCCCATCGGCTCTGTGAGGGTTAAGAGACCCAGCCGGTGAAACCGAAATGAGGAACCTGGAATAATCAGCGACAGATACTCTATTTATGTGCGTGCTGCATCTGAGATTACATCATGCATGACAAAGATTCGTTTTGGAGAATGCAAAAGAACAAAAACCACTGAAGTCATCGTCGTCAACGGCGGAGTCATTGTACAGGTTAGAGGTTTGCGCTCTAAACCAAGACCAAGGCGCTCAAGTGCGCCTCGGTTTCGGCTCTGTCGTATTGGGTCGCGCTTCGTTACTGAGCAGCCATTAGGAAATTCAGCTTTGTTATGAAACCTTGTATAGCCAATGAGCTCTTCGAATAAAGGGCTTCAAGTATGCCACTGGACTCGACCACGTACCATCACTAAACATCAATCGACGAATGTAGTCATCTAAAAAGACATTTACAAAGGCTGCGAGAAAATATGAAAATGCACTAAATGGGTATACAGGTACTTCCCCAGAATAAAATCGTGGCTATGCTTTTTCTTAACCTCCCCATTTGGCTTGTTACATTTTGGAAAAATTAATTACAAAAAAGGTGTTATGGACTGTTATTTTGCAATCTTGCTAGCCATGCGTATACGCCTTTACCTTTGATGAAGGTTCAGGAAAGCATCGCTGGGAGCCCAGCGACCGGTCGAAGGTATGCAGCCTGCATTTTACCGCTGAAGATTACAGAACAGTGACGAAAAGGAAGATGTTGAAGCCCACAGCCGTGCCTTCCTTATTTCCCGCTTCTCCTGATCCACGTGGGCAAGATCCAATGCCGCGGAAAAAGCGGCTAAAACGAACGCAGGGGGAAACAACGCTGGCACCCATACAAGTAAAAATACTGTAAGTAAAACTTGAAGTCTAACACAACAACGGATAAGAATAATGTTAGCAGTATTCCCTTATGCGTTTAGCGGGACAATATATCTGTCATGCTTCGCTATTTTTTCGGCTTAACAGGGGAACGTCCAACGCAGATTCTTCTCAAGAAGAGCGAGCATCAGCGGAGCCTGGGGAAGTATATAGTTCTGAAAACCCAATTGAAACTGCACAAGAGGCCGAGTGGTTGCATTTTCCATCAAGTCAGGACAACATGGAGGACTGTAGTTCAGTTATACAAGGGGAACACCAGAAGAGGCCAGTGCGGCGCTCCATGACGTCGCAAACGTCGATCGGTTTGAAGAAGATGCGCTCCCTGGTCGCGGCAACTAAGACGTTGCGGCGGAAGTGCAGCAGGCTGAAAGAAATGAACAGTAATTTGCATTCACAGCTAGAGAAGCTAAAGAAAGATTTTTTCGAGATGAAAGCCCTCGCCGAGGCGAATGGCGCTCTAACGCTGCAGGTACGCAGTTACGTCAGTGGACGAATGTTATATTAATCCTTTTATATTCGCACTTAATTTTAAATGACTCTGAACATAATAACAATTTAGGAGTAAGTCAATTCTATCAACATCACCCGTACTACGAGAGGACGTCCGGTGAGCGAAGGAATTCTCGAAACTATAAGAGATTGTAAAGGTGGCGATGCTACCCTTAAGTTCTCGCGCATCGGCTAGCAGTGACGTCATACTTTGACGGCCTCAGGTAATGTCTAAGACTGCTGTGTTAGTAGATGCAAGGTCTGAAGTAGCAAGTTTCAAAGAAATGTTCTCAGCCAATGCGGCCAAGTACACAAGGAGCGACGCAACATAAAGCGACGTGCACGTGTCGAAGATTGTTCGCCAAACTCAGAACATTAAACCTAGTCTTAATTTTTTCTGTTCTAATAGTCGTATGATCGGAACAGGAACGATAGAGAATTATCAGGTACTCATTTATCAGTCTATTAACTTAGTGTCCCTATACTTTTTTGTAAGAAACGTCAGAAAGGGGAGGATGGAAGCTTGCAGTAAAAAACCTGTGAACAGGGGTTGTTCCCATTCTTTAATCGCTGTTTACACACACACAAACACTGAAAATAATCATGAACCAACTCGCTTAATCAGTAGTTTTAGCAAAGTTGTTTCGAGCCGGCGTTTCGACAAGCAGGCTTGTTTTCTGAAAGACTGAAATACAATTATAGCCTTAAGGATGACAAGTCCGCTGTCATGATGTCTGCTCGAGAGAAACTCTGTTTATAGATTTTCTTCTTCATATAAATTTACGTGACATTTTAGTGTACGCCGATGCTGGCAATCTTTCTGGTCATACGAAGGTGTAGGCCTGACATAAGGACACGGAATAAAAGAAGGTTGGTGGGTAAGCGCGCACATGAGCAAGTGTTTAAGATACGAAGGTCGGTGTGTACCCCCTTGCGTGATTGGCGCACCCCGAGTTTATTCCTTTATCCTGCGAACAACGAGTTCAAATTTCTGTCGTCGCAAACAATTAAGGACATTGGACTGACAACTGGAAAGACAGTAATTTGCAAGCTGTGTTGTGTTGGTGCTATGGGCCGATCGGTTTATGCTCGTACAGGAAGCCACGCTTGACGCACATGTGATGTCTGCCTTATAAACTTGAGCGAGCAGCATTGCATTCAAAAAGGAAGGAATGGTTTGGAAAGTGTAAGTGAACAGTTTCCGCTAGTCCGTATGTGTGAGTCGGTGGCCGGTTACTGAACATGACGCAAGTCTGAAGTTGCGCAATTCATTAATGTAGCATAGCTGCAATTGAATGTCCACGTGGTGACATGAAACATCTATTATTGTCTTAAGAGTAAACGCATATCTTTTCTCGCGATTATGAATTGTTGAATAAGGAATGATGCCAAATGCAAGGTTTCGACAATCAGGTGCACTATTCTTTGTCAGGACAGCAACAGCCTCCTTTAGTAGCGTGTGTGTGAACGTTTGCTCACTCTCCCACAACATCTAAACTTGTCTTGACAAGGGCAAGTCCAGTACGTAAATGTCGAATTGTTGGATGCGCCGGCATTCCCTGCTCTACGATGTTTCAGCGGGTCAAGCTTCCATTCTCCCCTGCACTTCCGCTTTCTTCCAGTATGTTATCTTGCGCGTGATTTACGCATTTCAACTGCCCTTTCATCATCAGGAAATGCTGGACGAGAACGACAAGAAGGCTGAATTTTTGAAGGAGCAATTGCAATGCCTGCGTGAGAAAAATCACCGTTGGAAAGAGGTGACCATCAGGCAGGCCATAATGTGGCAAGCTAAATCACCCTGCGGGTACGAAATGTTGCGGAGGTCTGGGTGCCTCACCCTTCCAAGTCGCATGACACTGAAGCGTTACATTGGCTACTGTACTGGAGCAGTTGTTTCGTCGCTAATGAAGCAAAGGCTGCACACGGAAAGCACACACTTGTCCGAACGGGTACGTTACTTCGATCAGAATTATTTACAATATGCACGCGAATAACGAAGGAAGCAGCGCACGCGGCAGTGTTTGACTGATCAAAATACATGCTAGTATAGCCGAATGAAAAGTGATTTAAAGTGAATAAACAGGGACCAGACCTGTGGCAAGGATTACTCGAACGTAAGATGTATTGTTTAAGAGTATACGGCAGTGCGCTATGTTTGCTCTAAACCCTAATCATTTCTGTTAAATTATGGGTCATGTACGGAACAACAAAGAAGGTTATTTATATAATTAACTGTCTCCGCCGATATATAACGCATGTCTGTTAACAGTGAATTCCCCCCCCCCCCATTTTTTTTGTTAGGAAAAAATGGGCTCTTTGATTGTGGATGAAATGTCTTTAAAGCAAGCACTGACGTACGAAAAAAAAGGAGACAAAGTCCATGGCCTAGTCGAAATGGGAGGCCTAGAAAAAGAAGTGGGCATTCAGAACGAGCTGGCCACACACCTTCTCGCCTTTGTATTTGTAGGCTTATCAACGCACTACACGTAAGTGAATCATCACTTTGTCTATCACTATACGTTTCGCTGTGACTGAAAGACTAACCCCACCTATAGATATAAAAAGAAAACGTTGTCTTTAATTAACCAATGATGTGCTATTCCGCGACCAGGGCTGAAAGTCTGGGGAGGGGCAGGGGGAGTCGTCTTCTATTTTTTAAGGAGGGCTCCCCCCCCCCCCTTTCCCCCGGCAAGTCAACTTTAGCATTGTGCACTTATTTGACAAGCGCTCGAGATGAGCAATTGGCTCTCCTCCTCTCTCCAACGGAGTGAGATTTTAAGCCCAGCTGACACCGACGCTACAGAATACTGCTAATTTTTATCTTTTTCAGGCTACCCGTGGGATATTATTTCACGCAGTCAGTAAAAGGAGACCACCTGCATCAACTAACACTTGAAGTAATTAAGTCCATCGAAGAAGCAGGATTCCAAGTGGTCCGACTTGTAGCTGACAACCACGCTTCGAACAAAAAGATGTTCACCATGTTAGGGAATGGTCGTATGATGCCAGTTGTGCCGTAAGTTGCTAAGTATATATTTTTGCTCTCAGCTCGCATTAAGCTGTGCGCAATGCCTAGTGTAAATATTTTTTTATATGTATTCGCAGTGTGCCCTCAATGTATGCATGGATCGAATCCCAGCTGCGGCTGCTGCTTTTCCGATGGAGGCGGAAATGTTGTAGGCCCGCGTTCTCAGATTTGGGTGCACGTTAAAGAACCCCAGGTGGTCGAAATTTCTGGAGCCCTTCACTACGGTGTCTCTCATAATAATATGGTGGTTTTGGGACGTTAAACCCCACATATCTATCAATCAATGTATGCACGCGCATGCATGCCGTGTTTGAGTGAAAAAAAAAAAAAAAGACTTGGTCGCACAAAAAAAAAAGCCTGTATCAGCATCAGAGCCCCCCCCCCCCTTCTTTTTTTTTAATCAGCGCTGCCATATAAGAAAGCCGTGTCCATAACAAGATTGCTATCAACAGTACAATCGCTGTAAATAGCCCGTCTTTACAAATCAATTGACGTTACGCGTTTGCGTAATGTATGCGCACCTGCATGCGACTGTATGAATGGGTGAGTATACTTAAAGTTTCGGAAGATTTAAGGTGTAGGTAATCTCAATAAAACACACACACAGACCTGCAGGATCATGGCATGAGTGGAGAAATTTTATAATAAGGTAATAATTAACAACGCACACGTCCTTCGAATGGCTAACATTTACATTACTTTGGTAAAAAACAGAAAACCGTATATGCAACTAATTATTCACACCGCAAACGCCGCCTTTCTCCAATTTATTTATTCATTTTTTTTTGTTGTTGTTGCAGACATCCAATGGATATGAATCGGAGGCTCTTCCTTTCTTTTGACCACTGCCACATCCTGAAAAATCTCCGCAACCAGATGTTGTCCACCAAACGCGTTCTGTTCAACAATGGGCATTACTACAGCCCCACGTATTTGAGAAAGTTGCTGGACATAACAGAAAAACAGTCGTCGTTCAAGCTTGTTCGGAACCTTACGCAGAAGCACGTTTACCCGACGAACTTCGAGAAATTAAGCGTGAAGAGGGCCGTTGAAGTGTTCTCTCCACAGGCATGTATAAGAAAAGGTGTAAACCCATTTAGCGTTAGTGTCACACACTCCCAGATTCTCTGTATTCCTTGTAGACATCACAATGCGTGACGCACACAGGTCATGCAGGAAATGCCTTTTCGTTAGCTGTAAATTATGTATGCTTCCTGCAACCTGTATTACACAAAAAAATACATCTAATTGAGCTAGAATCATGCTCGCAGTTTTCTATCAGTAGTGACGTTTATACTTCTCAAATTCTTTGGCGCGCTCGGGCAAACTTTTATGCGCTAATATTACGCCACAACTCATTTTACATCATATTACGTCAAGTGAATGTTCATGCAGAAGCAGAAAAAATTTTGCAGCTTTTCGTTCAAATGAAGCAGTACAAAAACTGCCTTTTAATAGTAATTCACCGCAAACGATACGTGAATATTCATGTTAGTTTCTGGTTTATTTGTTTGTAGAACCCAAACGGAAGCAAATGGTGAAAATGTAATTCAATACGTATATAACTGCTAACATATTTATCAGTATGGTCACATAAAAACATGCACATGAGCTGCTGCTACTGCTGCTGCTAACAGCGCATGGTTATCTGAACATACAATTTCCCTTTCTTAACGAATGTACCTGCGCGTATTGCTTACCACACAATAATTACGTATCATTAGAGCTTCTATAAATATATGTTCACTAACACAAACTCACTTAAAAGTGCACGTTATTGATGACTGCAGTGCCACTTGTAACTCGTCTCACTTGCTGTATACGAACGTCCAAGCTTAGAAACCTCTCTCTAAATAATTCCGATCATTTTTAATATGTCGCGTCTCCTTGGTTTCTAGGTGACATCGGCCTTACGATACCTCTTACAATACGGCCGCAGATTTGGCATTTTCGGGTTTGAAGACTGCCTGCCAACCATCGAGCTGATGGAAATGATATTTAAATGGTTCACCATACACAACATAAGAAATACAACCTTCCACGTAGTAAGCCGGGACCAAAACAGGATGCCGTTCAGTTCCCCAGATGATGACAGGTACATTCCATTTATCCCGCTAGGTTTCATATTTTCTACAATAAACTGCTTTATTTTCAGGTTGATATGGCTGGAGCAGGAATTTCTGCCCTTTTTCGCAGCATGGAAAGCCGCGGCACCACATAAGAGGGCATTCATATCTCTTGAAACATACGAAGCTCTCCAACTGACCACAATGTCCACAGTACAGTGCACACAATTTCTCATCCGTTCAGGTTTCCTATACGTGTTGACTGCCAAATTCTCCAGTGACCCTGTCGAAGCACTTTTTTCCACCATCAGACAGCTTCAAGGAAGCAACGATCAGACAGACGCCCGTGCTGCGCTTTCATCACTGCAGAAAGTCCTCGTGATGGGAATGATGCACTCATCACCAAGCGGCAGTACAGAGCAAACAACGTCTCCTCTTGGATCGCCCAGTGCAAGGCAGGCGTCGTGCTCCACAGCAGTAAAGCAAGCCGGACAACCTCTGGAAATGCACTCGCTAGTAAACCAGAATCAAGGGTCGTCAGGCGAGTGCGCGGCATCGACATCTGCTACTATAACCCAGACGATGCGGCCACATCTAGAAGCCCTGCAGACTTGCCGTGGTGCGCTTTTCATATCTCGTTGATTCCGTGTAATGGAATGATTTACATTATTTAAAAATTATTACACACCGTCCAACAATTCCCCACTATACGATATTATGCATATATTATAAACTCTGCGCTGCTTACTGTGTTACATGCAAGCCGCGTGAGGCAGCGTTTGCGTCAGTGCACGATGTAGATGAAAACATGCTTCTCAATCAGTTATACTGTGTATGTATGTAACGATAAGTCCATGGTACAAGCAGGTACTATGGCTTACATTTAAAAATATAACATGCTTTCACCAGGCGCCCACACAACTCGACTAACCGACGTCCCTTTCCCGCAATCGGGGAAGAAATTTTCGGCGGTTTTGAATCACTGTCATAACTGGCACACAGATGATGGCATGGCTCGTTTGCGTTCGCCTTACTCTCTTGAGATGCTGTCCCTTCCTAATCCCGTCGTCTTTCTCTTGCTTCTTCTCCTAGATTTTTTTTTATTTTTAAACGTTTCTCCCTCAGTTTTTTTTATGTTGTTGTTTATACTATTCTCCGGACTTCTTCCCTCCTGTCGTGACAAGCTATAAATCGACGCGGAAAATGTGTAAATATTATTATACCTTGAAAAAGACGGGGCTCTCCCGACGCAAACGTCGGCTGAATGAACAGTTATCTTGATGATATGTGGGGTTTAACGTTCCAAAACCACCATATTATTATGAGAGACACCGTAGTGAAGGGCTCCAGAAATTTCGACCACCTGGGGTTCTTTAACGTGCGCCCAAATCTGAGAACGCGGGCCTACGGCATTTTCACCTCCATCGAAAGTGCAGCCGCCGAAGCCGGGATTCGGTCCCGCGACCTGCGGGTCAGCAGCCGAGTACCTTAGCCACTAGACCACCGCGGTGGGGCAACAGTTGTTATCTGAAAGCGCATTAACATCCATATATATATATATATATATATATATATATATATATATATATATATATATATATATATATATATATATATATATATATATATATATATATATATATATTTCTCATATTTTGTATACGGACACGTGTCGGTTTAATCATGCATGCTTATCTATATACTGATAAAATTCTTGCACACTTTTCATTTCTACCTTCCCACAGGTGCCCCACAGCCAGGCATAAGGGCCAGCACGCTTGGCCTTATAGCGGGCTTCCTGGTGAAAGCAGCTGAGGATTGCATTACTTGCGACGACTGCATCGGCAAAATCAAGGCTCCCAGCTCATCTGGACCAGCTACTGCTGTGATATTTAATTTAGACAGGGGAGGGCTTTCATACCCAACGATCTCATTTCTTTCCTTTGTGAGCACTCTAGAAAGGGCCGCGGAAGCATTTGCGCCATTGGCCATTTCCAAAAAGAGGCCGATGGCACTTTTTGTGCAAACTGTGCTACCTGCAGTGGCCTTGAACCCTCTTTTCAGCCATAAAGGCGCTACTAGCGAGCACCGAGAAGCCATGGCGCGGCTAGTGTTGCAAAAATTTAGCCGTCCTTTCTTCTCAAACTACGTGCGGGACAAAACAGCCAAAGAAGGAAAGAGAAAGAGAATAGCCGAAAAGCCAAAATCTCGCAAGATTTTAAAAGTTTAGTTGCATGCCTCCATTGTATCATGTACGCGCCCAGAACCTTGCTAGCACATTTTATTGAACTATGACCCAAATGCACGCAGCTCTGTACGCGTACATATGTTTTTCTTTATTGCAGACACAAGCCGTCACTGTGTGCCAGCAAGTAGGATATTCTTCGAAAGTGCAGAAACTTTGTTTGAAACATCAGCTTTAACTGGCATATTGTGGCACGCATAAGTAAAGCGACAAATGTGTTTTGTTTCATTTTGAAGTGCTGTAACATTGCTCGAATCACACGCATACACTCGCCAAATTCTTTTAGCAGAAACCTTGATATCACTTTGAGGGATCTGCTTTTCATTGACAAACGAGTATAATGGCACATTTTCAGCATGTGTACGCGCCCCAACTGCGGGTGTCGCCCTTGGGCGCTATCAATCAAACATAACCACTAGTACAACAAAGGCGGTACTATTCCGCCCTAAAAATAAGTCTGTTAATGAAAACATGCATTTCAAGTATGGCGATACTATTATTGAGTTAGTAAATTGTATAAAAATTCTTGGAGTTACATTTTCGAGCAATATGCTTTGAAACGATCGCATTTACAGTGTGCTGGGTCAGTTATCTCGCGTAGAGGGCACGGTGTACAGTGGCAAAACTGTTCTACTATACAAGGTAAAATTCTTACTTTATAAATGACTGTTCTGTTGGCATCTTGCTTATTGTTTCTTGGTATGAAGGACTACGACTAACACGCGCTTACAAAAACTGTACCTGATGCAAAAGACGTATATTAGAATAATTTTTTACTGGTCGTATGATGCTCGCAGAAGTGAATTGTTTCAACAGGCTGGAATACCACCCCTACATCGTCTCTACGATTTTAAGTTAGCATTGGTGGTCAGGCGTCAATTTCAAGAAAGTCGACATTATTTGTACGACCTCTCGAAACTGCAGCCAAATAATTTGTTCGAAACATGACATAAAGAAACATGGAAAATAAAAACTTCGAGAACAAACTACTCCACAGATAGGTTGTTCTACACAGTTTCTACGTTAATTGATAAATATGTGAAAGCTGGCATAGATTTCTTACTCTGTACCCGAACTCAATTGCACGATATACACATGTATAGTTTTCAAGATTTCTTTGCAGTTGCTACATTGTTATCATGGTTGCTATTTTATTTTTAGAATTTGAACTTGATATTTTTGTAATTGTTGCTTAGATAACATTGCTAACTGTTTGCCAGTGCTGTCGTGCTAAAGGCGTCTGTGGGCCTATGTCAAGCTGCCTCTTTCGAAGAGCAGCTTTTACCTGCCGCTGTCCTTCATCAAACTATTGATGAAAAATAAAACATTATTATTATTATTATTATTATTATTATTATTATTATTATTATTATTATTATTATTATTATTATATTATTATTATTATTATTATTATTAACTATGCTCGACAAGATGATGATAATGATGACGATAAAAACTTTATTGGGGTCGCAATGTGTTGCCCTCGATAGGCACATCACTGCCTTTACCATATCGTCTCATCGCACGGACATATAAAATCATAGAAACGCGCATCGGCCAGCGCTCCCCGTTCCAGCAGACAAACTCCCGTAGCGAAATTTGACGCACAATTTTTGTTGTGTAGGTCACAGTAAGAGTTAAAGCTTCAATTCCTGTGTCTCTCCTTGATATGCGTCCGTTGGCGTATGTGCATTATTCTCTTCTATCAATTGACTACAAGTGTAACACCTGTCGAGGGCGAGTGTCCAAGGTAAGTGCTCAACAGGGGCACTGCGTTTCACCTGACGCGTCCTAAACAACCTAAAATCAGTTTGATATTCTATTACCAATGAGTACATTATTAGTCAAAAGCTTTATGAATACTAAATTGAAGTTTTTTTAGGCTGGAATGGCAAAAACAACCATGCAGCAAGACATTTCTACGCAAATATACAGCTTTAGAAGTCAATCAACCAGTATAGCCTAACTACTAAAATGTAACACATAGCACACGTTAGCCTTTTCAGCAAAAAACAATCACACGTATAGGCAGTTTGTCACAGAAGCAGACGCATGGTATCAGTCCGTCGCCCTCCTGCCGGCCGCACAGTAGCAGACGAACAGGTTATAGGTAGCGCCACCTACGGCGAGCGATTGAACGAGAGCGGGGACACGCGCTCCCATAGGAACCCCGCTATCTGAACAGGTCAGGAGTGTAGTAGGTCATGGTGTGGCTTCCTTGGAAACTTGTTTCATCTAGGGACCTAGGCACTGCGCCGTGTCGCCTGTAGGCAGACAGAAATTGGGTGCCTTCTTCCTTTCCACATGAACCACTACCACCACCATCTAGGACCTTTCTCACTCCTGATAGGTCGACCAATGGCGTGTACGTGTTGGAACGCAGTTCGTAAATCATATGATTGAATAACTCTGTAGAAAAGAGGAAATCCTCATCTCCGTAAAAAGATCCATTAGCCACAGAGTAAAATAGTAATGCATTAGCTCTATGCGAGCTGCATTGGGCAGGTGTTCTGTGGTTGGTCGGCCGCATTCGGTGTCACTGGTGTTGGGCGAAGTCTGCGGGGGCTGTTGTTGCTGCTGTTGCGGTGCTGGAGGCTACTGCAAAGCTGCATCTGGCGCGTGTGACATGTGATAAACCATCGCACGCAACACCTGCATGGCAGTGTAGAAAGGTTCTCAGACACGATGGTCTTTCCCGGTGACACCCTCACATCGGCAGCCTTATTTTTCAAGTGAGTACTGCGCTGCGGCATACTTCCGCCTTTTTGCGATCTACAGATCGCGCTGCTGCCAGTCGTTGCAGTATTGGTACAGTGTGTTGTCGCCGTGCATGCTTGCGTGTTTGTGTTTTATTCGTCGTGCACCATTGGGCGATTGGCCGAAGCTCGTCCCCGCTGCCACTTGAACGGGGCACGCCGAAGGCGCGCCTCGCTCATGCGAGCGTGAAGGAAAACACCGAGCCAGAAACTATTCACCAGACGAAAAGTGATATCATGTTTTCCTAATGACTGGCATGCGCCTTCATTTCTGCACAAGCCCGAGGGTGACTTGAGCGCAAGGCGAACGCCGGTGCGTTGGTTTTGCATATTTCCGCCGTGCCGCGCTTGTTTTGGCTGCAGTGTAGGACGATGTATTTCTACGTGATGCCTGCTTTGCATTCGTGCCGCCCAGGCGGCTTGTGTGCGATGACCGTGGGGTGCCGTCATCACCGGCGTCTCGTTTTGGCGTCGGCGAGCGGCACGTTTCGCGAAAAAAAAAGGGGAGGATTTGGGGGAGGAGCGGGGGTGCTTGAACCTTACGATAAGGGAAGACCACACGTCCGTTCGAATCATAATTTCCAGGGCAGCATTTTGCGCGTGTGACGTACCGCGGATCATGTGTCTGTGTGTTTGCCTGCTATGAAGTAATAATCGTATATCCCCACAAAACACAAGAAAAGCTAAAAAACTTCTAGTAAATACCCGAAAAGAATAGTCCAAAATATATATATAGTCTTGTTCAGATGTTTATTTAAACCTAAGCAGCTTGAAAACCTCCTGTAGCTGAGCTAATGCCATGTCTGGGATACGGCTGGAAAACTTCTAGCAAGAATTCCAAAAAACGTCTATCTAGATTTTTTAAAGAACCTTTGTAAACGTGTACTGTACTTATAATATTAGAAGCCTAGTAAACTTCTTGCCATGATTTTAAAAGACTTTTGCTAGATCTTTCAAAACCTTTAGACTTTATTTTTCATGCAACCCAGCTTGTTCAGTGTTTCCCGTGGTTAATTTTTTGTATCATGTCAGCGTTTTACAATCGGTGCATTTAGCTGTTCACTGTTGAGAGTGACAAGTAGGGACAGCAAAATAATTTGGCATCCAATTATTGCTGGCACTATTCTAATCAGCAAAATTGGTGCCATATTTGTTGAAAGAATTAATAGTGTCTGCCGTCTATCATTACCATACTATGTTTTGCTTGGACACAAGACGGGCTTTTAAACATCAACTCATTATTGTTTCTGGTGTTGCCTGGAATGCATCATACTGCACATCTAAAAGTAAATGCGAAATTTCAACAAATCTGGTTGAATACTTGTAACCTTTATTATACTTAACAATAACTACTACTTTGTCCCAAAACTTGCAGGCTTTAGGGCAACTGTTATTATACAAACCGATTGAGGGGCTGGCCAGGACTTGTCCAGGAATTTGCACACATACAAAAGGCACAAACTTTCTCTTCGAGCAGACTTCTATCAGTGCAACGAAATTTAGCAGGCTAGCTTAGCAAACACATTGGCCCAGTAGCAGATATAGGAAGGTAGAAATTTGTTACAGCCAAAAAGCAGCGGTCGAACAATTGATTTTTTTCTCACCCAGTGTGCTTAAGTTTAGGTATGTTAGAACCATGAGTAGGTGAAATGGATGGGTTTCTCCACAAATTTGCGTTTAACAATCAAATTGTGGGTTTGTCAACACCCCAAATTCTAATTCCATCCCAAAATACTCGCACAAAAGGCACAGTGAAGTAAAAAATGCTACAGTATTCCAGAATGCCTTCTGTCAGTCATCATTACCAATGTTAAACATGATTAGGTATTACTGTAATATATCATGCATGGTTAGGTATTGGCAAAGTTAGGTATGATTAAGTGTGACAGTAGAAAATCACTTGATTGCACTTACCGCATTAAATTCGAGAAGACAATGAAATGAGGTTACAAAAACATTAAAACAAAATATTCAGTTAATATTACAGTGAAAATAAAATCATTGATCTGCTACAGCTTATTGCAATGCAAAAAGTTAAATTTTAAGTGACTAACTGCAGATTACACAAAAATTAAACATGGCATAAAACCTCAGAAAGCAGCACTGACACATTCAGAGACGTTCTTTGTGCTTGTAAAAAAATTCAGCCATAGGAACAGAAAACTGCCTTTGCAGATAAGTTGTGTGTCCAGGGGAATACAAAGTAAGACAATAATGCTGCCAGCTGCCCAATCAGCTAAGAATACTGAAATTTTGGTGTCTACAATAAACAGTATGTTTGATAGAACAGTTTGTGGCAGTCGTGTATCTACACACTCTCACTTGAAAAAAATTCTTCGAGCATGTCTATGCTCTGAGATATTCCTCTCGGAAGTTTACTGTGGTTTTCATGATTACGCATGCAAACCAGCGAGGATCACCAAAACATTATACTCCCTGGTGAGACAAGCAGTCAGTGCTTGCTATTCCAGCTGACAGTAAAAAGTTAACCATTATAATGCTGCTCTATGGCTTCGATACATGATCAGATTATGTGTAGCACCTCGGGGAGTAGTAGCTGTGTGCTCACTGTCCTGCATGCATAATGATACAAGCCACAACTATACTTTCCAGCGGGATATCTGAGCACAGGCATGCCTGAATTATTGAACCCATGTAGGAATGTGACTGGCTCAAATTTTAATACGTGCATGGCCGCCTGCGGCAGTCACTAATAACTTCATTATTGAATGCTATTCAACGGCATGGCTGACAGTGATAATTACTTTTGGACATTGTATTCCTCTGAACACTTAGCTATCTGCAAAGGTGGCTTTTACACACACAACTTATAGCGCTGACTTTTTTAAAGAAAAACAAAAAGCTTAATTTTGGATATCCTGAACATGCGAGCTCCTTGAATACAGCAACCAGGAGGCTCAGTGAAGTTCCCTTTTCATAGGAAACAGAAGCCATGCGCAGCTGCTGTACATTCAGTAGCCAACTTTTTCACAAGCCACCATTGATGACAGGCTTGTTCGGAATTCTGTAATAAGTCATCACTCTTTCAGGCTGCCTTCTTTGAACATGAACCGGATCTTGTAATCATGACAGAAACCTGGTAAGCGAATCAGTTGAATATACAGAGTTCCTGCCTCCCAATTATACTGCCTGTCGCAAAGACCAAGGATCCAGGGGAGGAGGTGTTGCCATTATTCACAAAACTTCAATTCATTGCACTGAAATTTTCACCCCACCGGAATTAGAACGCGTTGCGTGCACAATGTGAATGAATGGGCAGTATTTGGTAGTCATCGCAGTGAAGAATATATGATACTTCTTAATAATTTCTTAACTGATAGTTTAGCCATTCTAATCATAAGATCATACTGGCTGGAGACTTCAATTTACCGCATATCGACTGGGTGAATATCAGAAGGTCAAAATGAACAAGTTGTGTCACGAATTCTTTTGAATCTGGCTTTCTCCCTTGACCTAACACAAATGTAACGACACCTACGCGAATCCACGAATCAGGAGAATCACTGCTCGACTTGGTCTTCCTGAGCAGATCTGCCTCGCAATCCACATATCAATGTGAAGTATTAGAAAGGATATCTGATCACAAAATGGTGATCACGCATATCGATACCACGCGCACTCGGGTAAAAAAGAATAAAACTACGACAGTTTTCGATTTTTCTAAAGCAGATGATACTGGAGCAATAGATCATTTAGAGCAGGGATATGATAATTTCACTCAATATATCCCTTGGAATACCACATCAGTAAATGATGTGTGGACCATGTTTAAATGCATTGTTTTGAAAGCAATAGAAGTATTTGTTCTAAGATGCACCAAGAAAGTTAACAGAAGGAACCCATGGACAACGCGAAAAATAATTCAGAAAAAACGACTCTTGAAAAGAACGAGGGCTAAAAAACCATTATCAACAAAAACACGTCATTACGACAGTTCCCTTTCTCAAGAACTCATGATGAAAATTATTCAAGCAAAACACAGGTACATGAATGAAATTCTTACCGATCTCATTAAAACATCACCGGGAAAATTTTGGAGGTACCTTTCAGGACCAAAACTTGGCTTCCAATTTTCGAAGAACGATAATGTAACTATCACGGATTATTATAAGATGGCTTGCCAATTTAATGAATATTTCGAATCGGTTTTCATTAGGCATGATGGTTCAACTCCTCAAGTGTGAATTTCTAATGAGCAATGTCTACCTGAGCTAACTATAACCAAAGAAGGCATACTGGGTCTCTTACTTAAAGTAGATGTGAAAAAATGACCTGGACCTGATCAAATTCCCAATGCTTTTTTAAGGCGATATGCCGAGTGGTGTTCATTTTATCTGTTGGACATTTTCACAAAATCACTTCAATCCGGTGACGTTCCGATAGATTGGAGGCGTGCTAAGGTAATACCGATCCATAAACAGGGTTTCAAATATGACGTCACAAATTTTCGACCAATTTCCTTGACAAGTACTTGTTGTAGAACACTGGAGCACTTTTGACTACTCACCTAATGAAGTTTGTAGTAGAAAATGGTATTTTAGGTAATAATCAGCATGGGTTTTCGCAAGGGTATTCCACAATTTCAATTCTTACTGAGTTACGCATGAAATTAGTCAGTGTTTAGATGGAAAAGGTCAAGTAGACATCATATTTATTGATTTCCGAAAAGCATTTGATAAAATATCTCACAGAAAGTTGCTTAAAAAGTTGTCTTGTTTGACTGGTGACAGTCAGCTATTAAAATGGATAGAGGCATATTTGTCAAATACAACAATTCGTTGAAAAAATTTGTCTCCAGCACCAATAAACCAGTCAGATCATGCGTGCCGCAGGGTCCGTAATAGGCCCTTAACTTTTCTCTATCTATATTAGTAACATGGTGCCGATTTTTCTCAGCAAATAGCTATAAAACATTATGCAGATGACACCATTGTGTATGAGAAGATAAGCTCCACTGACAATCAGCTGAGCTTGATAACCATTTACAAAAAATTAGTCTTTGGTGCGATGAATGGGAAATGGAACTGAATGCATCAAAAACTCTCTTCGTGCGCATGACACGTAAAAAGATCCGTTATCCTTTTCTTACAGCATTAAAGGCACAGTGCTGACTGAAGTAAAGAAGTTAAGTATCTAGGTGTTCATCTTACCATGACTTGAACTGGTCCATGCATGTTGACAGGTTTGCAATAAAGCCATGCGTAAACTTTGGTCGTTACGACGAAAACTTCACGATGCCACCCCGGAAGCTAAAACAATGGCGTACAGTACTGACCTACGCAAGTCATCTTTTGGGAACCATACACCAAAACAAATGCACTAAATGTGAGCTTATACAAAACAAAGCCTTGCGTTCATCTTCAACTCCTATTCCAGAACTCAGTCTATTAGTGAGCTTAGAGACAGAGCCGGTTTAATGAAGGTGAAACGAAAAATGCAACATAATCGACTGATATTCTTTTTCAGATACTCAATGGAGACTACAAAGTTCACCTAAAGGAACACATCGCACTACAGCCATTTACCACATCCAGAACAAAACACTCGAAACATATCACACCACTTAGCTACAGAACAGATTTATTCAAGTATTCATTTTTGTTTCGGAGCATTGATGACTGGAATCAATTACCTCAATACATAGTCGAACATTGCGATTTACAAAGGTTCGAAAAGGCTTTGTCATATATTTGTAACCATATTGCTTGTCGGTTGAATATATTCAATGTACTATATCAATACGTTCAATGTGCTATATCACTTCAAATCTTTTGCTCTTTTGGTGACGTGTACGAGAGTATTAGAACCATGTTTCTTTTTTCCGTGACCTATGCGGAGTATTCTGATATAGTTTTTGCGTTTTTGTTTTTGTTATTTCCACATAGTATGCGTCTTGAGCGTACAGTGGGAAACTTTTCCACATATGTTCTTTGTACGTGCCAGATATG